>JAODAL010030959.1:0-49163 GCA_025379985.1 Phyllomedusa bahiana | reverse complement strand
TGACGCAGCATCTGGAAAAATTTAAAAAAAACCGCCAATTCTTTTATTTTTTCCCCCAAGGGGGAATTAAAAAGGCCCCAAAAAATCCCCAGTTTTTATCCCAAAAACAAAACAGATACGTGTTTTTTGGAAATTTTTGGCCCATTTAGATTTTTTTTGATAACACCTTCCCAGTTAAATTTGAACCCAGCAATTTTTTTTTTTTTTTTTTTTTTTAAGAGGGATTTGAGAATAGCTGGATTTCCCCGTTTTTTTTAATAAGGGGCCCTTTTTAAAAAAACCCTTTTCCTTTACCTTTAAAATTTTTTATATTTCGGGCAGGGACCCGAAATCCCAGGTGGTAAAGCGGGGAAAAAGAGGGGGTAGCACATGGAGGTAGGGGGTCCCGGAAAAGGTGCCCCCTTTCCCAGTGCTGGGACAAAAAGGCATGCCAGGGACCCTTTTCGGTTCCCAGGCCCCCCGGTCAGGCCGGGTTTAAAACCCCGCTGGGTAAAAGGGGCCCCTGTAAATCAAAAGAAAACAAACCCACGTCGCCAATCTGCCCCTTTTCAGTGGTTAATCCCAACCCTTGCCCCCCTTTCTAGCAGTTTTAAACCTCCCCCTTTCCTGCAGTCAGGGCCCACAAATGCCCTATCCATTCGGGCCTCCGTCCAACATGAAAGCAGCCCAAAATTTGTCAATGGGTTTTACCCCCACGTGGAAAATTTCCATTGTTGAAGCCCTTTTTGATGAAAAAAATGGGGTTTGGGGTCAGAAGGAAATTTTTAAAAGATCAAAGGATGATTTTTCTGCTTGACCCATTTTTATGATCCCAATAAAAAGGAGGTGAAGGAAGCCGGCCAATCGGAAAAAATCCCGGGCGGTCGGAAATGCCTTCCCATTCCCCCTTGTTTGTAGCCCGCAGTTTCGGGAATGCAGAAAGTAGGACGCCCAAAGTCACCTGTGTTGATGATGATGATGATGGACATTGGGGAAATCCCCCCCTGGTTTTTTTCCCCGCAGAATTTGTTTGCGAGCGCTTAATCATTGGCGAGGAGGAAAACAGGGGGTAGGTCAATACGGGTCCGCCAAAAAAAGGGAAGGGGGGGGCGCAAAAGCCCGTTTAAATATGATTCCGCCACCCAGGGTTCGGGGGAAACCCCCCGTCCGCGCTTACCCCGTAAAAAAGGCCCAAGGACCTTCAACCCCTGGGCCTTCTTTGGGGCAAGCCTTTTGTTTCACCCAGCAAGGTCATTTTTCCCCTTTCCCCGAAAAAGCAAAAGTAGAGGCAAAAACCCTTAAGTGGTTTAACCACCACCAACATGTTAGTAAACATGAGCAAAATGCATGAGTTGAAATGGAGGAACACCCTTGGGCCAAAAAAAGGCCCCGACCCACGCCGGGCCCCCAACCACTGTTCCCCACCCCTTTTTCTCCGCCCCCTCCTCCTCGCCAAACCCCCAAGCGTTCCCCAGCTGCCCTGTCTCTCAGAGTATGTTTAGGGATCAGCCTCCGCTTAGCTCCACCGGGCCCCGAGTACCACCCGCACCCACCAGAGACCCAAACCTTTCCCCTTCTCCTTCGCCAGTTTGCGACCTGCACCCGAAAAGTGGGCCCGTCAGCAGCCAAACCTTCTGTCTTCAGGTTTGGGAGCGAAGAAACACTTTAACCCAAAAACCCTCCCAAAAGCCAAAAAACGAATGTCGGCATTGCCAGGCTTTTCCTTGGAAATGTTTTTCCCTTTCCGTTGGTGGCAAGATGGGTTTTTCCCCCACGTCATGGCCCCCGCCTGCCCCCAAAAACCCCGATGGGGAGAGGCATTTCTTTGCCAAAAAAAAGCCGTCCCTGCCCCCGGCCCGCCACGTTGTCCTTTTAAAATTTTTAAAACGCGTTGTCTGATCTGTGTCCGGAAAAAATCCATCTCACCCCCGACACCTGGACTTGTAAGCACGGCCAAAGGCCCCTATACTCTGTGACAGCTCACTGGGTGAGCTGGGTGGGTGTCTTGGGGGGGGGACGGTGGGTTCAGGGGTTGGGCCGCTCTTTTAAAACCCCAGGGGTGGGCAGGGTCTTTCCCCCCGGTCCTCTGGTGGGGATAACGTGCCCAGAGACACCAGGCCGTTTGAAATTTAAACTGCCTTGGAGGGGGGGGGGGGGGGGGGGGGGGGGGGGGGGGTCCACACAAAGGTCAGGGGGCTGTGGACGGGTTAACAAAGAGGAAGAGCGCTGGCTGGGTGACAAGAACCTTGTGCCAGGCAAGGTGTGTGCGATAAGGGCGAAAATCTGGGTGGCCCCTTAAAATCGGTAGGGGTGGAGCACATCCCCTTTCCCGGCACATGTCATGAAAAATTGTTTGTCCCGAAAATTTTTAAAAGGGGCTACCCGGGCTGGACTTCCTGTGAAGAAGGCTCGAGGTCTGAGTTCGCACTTCCGCCATTCGCACCCTCGCTTCGTCCCGCCTGGCATGCATTGCCCCAGCGTCAGCTCGACCTCCCCGTCAACGTCTCATTGGTTGACATGGCAACACGCAGGATAATTCCCAATCTACTCCACATGATCCAGCGATTGTGGCAGCAGCGCAATGCCATTACGCAGTACGGAAGTGACAACTCGGACCTGACATGCTGCGGTCCGGACTCAGGGTGTTGAACCACCGACGAGTGGGAGGCAGGTGTAGAGCTTTCTGCACCATCCTTGAAAGATTTGAAGAAGCCACAAAATGGTCAGTGCGGCAATGCCTTGTCCGCTATGAGCATTGTGGTGATCTTAGTTCTGGAACGATCGTTGGAACCATCTGAAACCAACAGGTCCGCCAGCGCCCAACGGAGGCAGGAGACGGACACTGATGCGGACACGGAGCCTTTCTCTCCGTAAATTCCACAAGGCCGACAGTTTCACCATTTCTCGGTACTTCATTTAGGCAGTGGTTCGGGGTCCAGAGCTAGTTGCAATGGTGGCGCATCAAAAAAAAAAAGCTCTCAGAGTGCCATCATCTCAGGAAGTCAGGGCTGTGTTGAAGCTGTGCGGAGGCAGGGAGGAGGAGGAGGAGGAGGTATTTCCTAGACACCGATGTTACCCGACCTGTCCGCCTGAAAGAGGTTGGGCGAATTTGAGGCGGAGGAGGATGATGAGGAATGATCAGTTTTGCCTAGTGCCCCTCGACCAGAGGCTCGGGAAATCAAGGCTCCATCTCTCATTGATTGCTTGGTTGCTCCATTTCCTCCCAACATGATCTCGCATTAAGGCCATCAAAATATGGAACAAACCAAGTACTGGGTGGCCACCCTCCTGGATCCCGGTACAAAAACAAAAATCGCACTTTCCTTCCACCCACCCAATAGAGAGTAAATGCACGGAAATGGAGACCTTGCTGATTGATCAACTGGTGACATCTGTTTCGTCTGCTTCACGTTCCCAAAATGTCCGGTGGAACAAACATCAGCGACGTGACAGCAGTAGAGTGCCAAGTACGGGTCGTGAGCGGCAGCAGCAGCAAGGTGGCAGAAGCCTTAATGGGGGCGACCTCTGGCAATCTTTGGTGTACCACTCACATATCACGCAATGCAATGCAGGGCACACATCCAACACACAGAGATCAGCTTAAGATCTGGTGCACGGGAACTATCTGCGTCTCAACACCGAGTTTTTGCATGTGTTCTCCCGGGACCCAATAGACTTTGGGTATCCAAAATGGACGAATGGGCCCGAGCTGGCTTCGTCACGCCATAGAGGTGTTGTCTGCCAGGCAGCCGCGTCATATCTGTGCGGACCTTCAGCAGCTGGAGGAGTAATTACAGGACAAACGCATCCGGCTTTCTCACCAGATAATGTGGATCGTTTGCCTTTCATCAAGTTGAATCAGGCATGATCTTGATGATGTTTGGCCCTATATTGCCGAGGTCACCGATAGTTGCCAGTCTATTTCACATTATTTTCAAACAGAAAATGGTCCTCTTGAAAACTTTTTTTAAAATGTTCAATTTCTTACTGCAATTTTTATCTCTCTTTTTTCCAACAGTCTTTTGCTGGTTTTGCTGTAAGGAGGACTGTAAATGACAGCAGGTTTTTGACAACACCGTATTCCATTACTCACTTTATCCTTAAGAAGTTTTCGCTTGTCAATGTGTTTTGAGGTTCTGTTGCTTGGAGATACAGCAATAATCATGGTCTTTGAAACAGGAAATGTGGCTTCTAAGTGGCATTTCTCACTCACAGATTTTAATAGTGGCTGAGATGTCATATTTTTTTTTAATTTTTTGGGGTCATGTAGCTGTGAGATACAGAATAATCTGGTCCTTTGTAACAGAAATGTGGCTTTAAGTGGCATTTCTCCCTCACAATTTTTAACAGTGGCTGAGAAGTCATTTTTATAATTTTTTGGGTCATGCTGCTTTGAAAATGCAGCATACCTACAGGTCTATTATAAAAAAAAATGTTGTTTCTACAGACATTTTGTTCTTCACAATTGACCAAGTGGCTCAAGGTCATGATTTGAATTTTTGGGGGCATTTTGCTGTGACATGCAGCTATACTACAAGGATATTCTAAAAAATGTGTTGTCTACAGACTTTTGTTCTTCACAATTGACCAAAGTGGCTCAAGGGTCTTGCTTTGAATTTTTGGGAGGCATTTTGCTGTGACATGCAGCTATACTCAGGTCCTATCTAAAAAATGTTGTTTCTAACAGACATTTGTGCTTCACAATTGTCAAGAGTGTCTAAGGGTGATGGTGCTGTCAGAAACAGGAATAGGTGGGCACTGTTAATGGACACATTATTGCAAAATGACTTGATTTGCAAGCTCTTTAACATAGTATCAATCCCTGTATTGAGACAAGCCCATTTAATACAATGAAAAAAAGAGAAAACAAAAGAATGGTGGGATTTCCATCCTATTTTAAAAATGTGTTTTCTAGAATTAAAGTACTAAAAAACTTGCATGTACAAAATAGTGTTAAAAAAATTCCTCTGAATTGTTACAAGGGAGGTACTTTTTCCGCAACTTTTTAAAAGTGGGGGTCATGCAGGTTGGGGCTCATGCTGTGGCCCAGGACAGGTATAGTCAATGTCCAGTGAACTAAAATGGTGGTTGAAAGAATCCTTTTTCGGCAACTTTTAAATGTGGGGGTCATGCAGGTTTTGGGCTCATGCTGTGGCCCAGGGACTGTATAGTACAACGTCCAGTGAAACTCAAAAATGGTGGGTTGAAAGACTTCCTTTTTCCGGCACTGTTTAAATAGTGGGGGTCATGCAGGTTTGGGCTCATGCTGTGGCCAGGACAGGGTGTATAGGTCAATGTCCAGTGAAAACTAAAATGGTGGTTGAAAGACTCTTTTTCGGCACTTTTTAATATGTGGGGGTCATGCAGGTTTTGGGGCTCATGCTGTGGCCCTGGACAGGGTACTAGTCATTGTCAGTGAAACTTAAATGGTGGTTGAAAGGGACTCTTTTTCCGGCACCTTTTTAAATGTGGGGGTAGGAGGTTTGGGGCTCATGCTTGTGGCCCAGGGGGTGCACAAGGGGGGTGTATAGTCAATGGTCCCAGTGAAACTAAAATGGTCGGTTTGAAAGACTCCTTTTTCCGGCACTTTTTAAATATTGGGGGTCATGCAGGTTTTGGGGCTCATGCTGTGCGCCCACGGACAGTATAGTCAATGTCCAGTGAAAACTAAAATGGTGGTTTTTAAAAAACCCCTTTTTTCCCGGCACTTTTTAAATGTGGGGGTCATGCGGTTTGGGACCCCATGCTGCGTTCCGGGGGCCCGGGAATTAAAAAGCCCAGTTAAAGTAACTTTGAGGGGTTAAAAATCATACTCCCTTTCTGCATTTTTTAAAATTTTGGGGTAAAGCAGGTTTAAGGGTAAAGGCTGTGGTAAAAGGG
Source organism: Phyllomedusa bahiana (assembly GCA_025379985.1). Lineage (NCBI taxonomy): Eukaryota > Metazoa > Chordata > Amphibia > Anura > Hylidae > Phyllomedusa > Phyllomedusa bahiana. Next base: position 43,304 of record JAODAL010030959.1, on the reverse strand, counting down.
GACAGGGATATTTAAAATGGTTGTGACTTTTTTTTGTGACTTTTATAACCTAAGTGTGTTGCCTAAGATGTAGCAGTATCCATTTGATGTTGTGGATGTTAATTTCAGCTTCTCTAGCCTTGTTTGGGTGTAAAAATGAAGATGTTGTTGCTCTCCCATAGACTTTAATGGTCATCGTGCATAAATCGATGCTCACTATCAAAAAACCTTTATCGATAGCGGTACCGACTATCGACTATCGATCGATCTCGATAGCCAACGCAAATCGCTCAACACTATCCCCACCCATTAATGCAGAGTGTGCTGGTAGAAAGCCCAGTGAGAGGTGGGGCACAGGGGAAGATATCCTCTGTCACTGGTGAGGTGCCAGGTAAGGCCATCATGGCAGACAAAGTGTCTATAGAGGTGGCCAATGGTGACGCTAAAACCATTAGCATGCCTAACTGTGGTGAGGTTTGTATTGCAGAATATGCATTGTTTGTGGCCCCTGTAATGATATGTATGCCTGCATAGAGGGTCACCACAAGGCAAACACCTGTTATGGGCTGTAAGGCTCAGGTGAGTACCAGAGAACCCCGTAATCGTGCAAGGGTAATGCATGAAAGGGAGGATACAGACCGTGAATGTGGTCTTCCCACTGCTGTAAGTCATATATATGGAGGGACAAGCGAGTCCACAGACATCAGAAACCGAGCTGGTAAGGAGGCGGAGGTCATCGGCAGGGCTTTCCTTGATGTTGCGATTGTCTGTAATAACCCTGTGACAATGACCTACAGGTTAAGGGGGACACAGAGGTACATTGTGCCACAGTTGGTCCTACTGCAGTGGAGAGTATCATCACTGAGGAGGTCAGGGAGGTAGACCAGATTCCCCCTGGTAGGAACCAAGTGACAGCTAGGAGCCAAGAGGCGGAGCTTCAGCGTTCAGAGAAATTTGAGGCTGTATCTGATCCTGTAGACCAAGAGACAGTAGGTTTTAGCTCAGGTGCACCCCTAGGGGCCATGTTGAATAGCGACCCTGACAGGTGTGCTGTCATTACAATTTCTGGTGACACTAGGGCAGTTGCTGAGACCAACCATGGGCCCCTTGCTTATGCGAGACCCAAGATAGGGAAAACTCTGCTCAGTGGGCACCATACCAACATAGTCTGTGGGGGTAAGCACCCTACAAGGTCTGATAGTGCTGGTAATGGGGTTGTCAGTAGTAACCCTGTGAATGTCGGCATGCGGGCTGTGCGTGATGACATCCTTGTAGTAGAGCATGCATGGGTTGTGACATCTATAGTAAGTGGCAGTAGACTGTCCGTTGCCCAAGGTGTGTTGAGTGCATGGTATGAACCCACAACTGAGTTGTATATGGACCATTTTGTCTCTGCCCCTGAGGTTGCAGGGAAGACGTTGCCCCAAAATAGGAACTTTGACTCCGGAGGGAGCCTGGGCACTGTGAAAAAGCCCTACGGGCTTTATCAGAGGGGAGGGATATGAGGCAGACTGGCTACATGTAGTTGCCTGTTGCTGCCACTAGGTGGAGATATACCAGAGTGGTATATACAACATGCCACCAAGGATACCTGGCCATGGTGGGATAAGAGCCAACTGTATGTATTGTCAGCCACTCTAAGTGGTTCGCAACTGTATAGGATTAGTTTGGCTTTTCAGCCGTTCCTGGGTTGGCTCTTATTGGGAGTAGACAATGCGTTGGGTGGGCATCTACTCCCCATGTTCCAGGCCACATTTTGGATAGTGCTCGGGAGTCCGATAAAAAGCCGGGTCCTTCAGGTGTACAGGGGGGCGTGGTCTGCTAGCTGCTAGTGCAGCAGAGGAGCCAAAGAGAGGCTCTGGCCCCCGGAGGCTTGAGGGAAGCTGTTACTGTACTGGAGAGTGCAGGATGTGTGATACTGGACATTAGGTCCAGACAACGTGTAGAGAGGGAGCTCTATGTTTAGTTAGTGGCCAGACGGCCGAGGATTTTATGTGTTTGTTCTGAATGCTGTGCTGTACACCTGTGCTGCAATAAAACAGGCAGAAGCCCTAAAGAAGTCTTTGTTGGTGTGCCATTCGCTTACCAAAACGGCGATCCCGTGAGCAAAGTACCCCCAGGACGGCCTAGGAGGGCGTCCGGACGCAAGCGAGGCATTACAATATATATCATTATAGAGATTGACATATATATTTTAGGTCTCTCTACATATGTGTAGAATTAAGGGGGGGGGTACTCTGTGTGGGACTCAAACTCCAAATCCCTTCATCGTAAGAGCAAAGCTCTACCGCTTCTCTACCAGCCCAAGATAGTTATAGGTTGAGCAGGATCTTCTCTCAAAGCTGATTGCTTCTCTCCCCATTGTTTTCACTCACATGTCATTGACAGCAAGCAGAGATCTTTACTTGAAGCTGACATTTGTCCTTGTAGTTGAGTAAAGGTCTCTGCCTGTTGTTTGTACAATTTAGGTGAACAGCACTAGAACGGAAGTAAAAGCTGCTGGCTTTCAGTGTCATTTGTGTGTAAACTAAGAGATATAACAGGTGCTTGCTGGAGCTTGTGGAGCCTGAAGGCTGCAGACATAAGCATGCAGGTGCTACAGAGCTGTTATATCCAGACAACCTTCTGCATCCCCTGCTTCATACAAAATGATGATGTCACAGTTCTTCAGTGAGGGGAGACACACCTCCTGGGAGAAGAGACACGCCTACTGACAGGAGAGACATGCCCCTGGATTTCAAACTCAATCTGAGCGAATTAGCTGAACAGCACGAACAGCTCAAACGATAAAACTCCTTTAAAGTTCAAAATCCAAAGTATGATCAATAATATGAGATATAATTGATGACATTTTAATTAAAGATGTCTAGATTGCTTTTGCATAATTTGTATATCTTGCATTTTTGGATTTTTTTGGCAAGTGGGACCAGAATGTGCACCCACCACATCTAACACAACAAAGAAATGTGCCTGACCATTTGTGTATTTTTTTTTTTCCAACAGCAGATGTGGCAACTAAAAAGGGTGGTGGAAAGTGCATTCATTTTTTACTATTAATACATTTTTCAAAAAGGCTCACAAGACTTTTTTTTTTACTATGGAAATATTCCAAGTAGCAGTAATCCAGTGGCAACCAGCAATTAGTATCTTAGACCTGTCATGGACTGGACAGAAAGCAATGTAAGGAAGTCATATCTCATTTTCTCTTGGCCTCTCCCCCACAGGGTCGGGACGATGGTTAGGCAGAGGTAGGCGATCGCCTAGGGCGCCTACCTCTGCCTGTCTCTAAGGGGCGCAGGCAGGGGTGCCGTGGGCCTGAAGCGCCGGTGGTCTCTTTATGTGCGTCCGCTGGACGCACATACCGCTGAGGGCTTCTGCGGAGCAGAGAGCGAGCGCTCCCTGCTCCGCAGACAGTGTCGGACCAACTCACCAGAGGATCGTTGGATCCTCCGGTGAGCCACGGGTCCAACACAGCGGGGCCGTCGGGTCCTCATAGTGCTGAGGACCCGCCGCAGCCCCGTGCTGCTCAGCTGGGCAGCGTCGCGATGAAGTGAGGTCATCGCGACGCTGCCTGTCCTCAGACGCACAGCCCGTCATAGGCCGGGTGCCCGAGGAGCTGCCAGAGGAGCGTCCCGGCGCTGGAGGCGGGGCCTGAAGAGGAGTGCGCGGCCGGGAAGCAGGTAAGGTGTATGAATGTTGTTATTTGTAACTGCCTGTGTGCCCCTATATCTATATATGCCTGCCTCTGTGCCCCTATATACCTGCCTCTGGCCCCCTATATCTATATATGCCTGCCTCTGTGCCCCTATATACCTGCCTCTGGCCCCCTATATCTATATATGCCTTCCTCTGTGCCCCTATATACCTGCCTCTGGCCCCCTATATCTATATATGCCTGCCTCTGTGCCCCTATATACCTGCCTCTGGCCCCCCTATATCTATATATGCCTACCTCTGGCCCCCTATATACCTGCCTCTGGCCCCCTATATCTATATATGCCTGCCTCTGGCCCCCTATATCTATATATGCCTTCCTCTGGCCCCCTATATCTATATATGCCTGTCTCTGGCCCCCTATATACCTGCCTCTGGCCCCCTATATACCTGCCTCTGGCCCCTATAGCTATATATGCCTGCCTCTGGCCCCCTATATACCTGCCTCTGGCCCCCTATATCTATATATGCCGGCCTCTGTGCCCCTATATACCTGCCTCTGGCCCCCTATAGCTATATATGACTGCCTCTGTGCCCCTATATACCTGCCTCTGGCCCCCTATAGCTATATATGACTGCCTCTGTGCCCCTATATACCTGCCTCTGGCCCCCTATATCTATATATACCTGCCTGTGTGCACCTATATCTATATGCCTGCCTGAGTGCCCCTATATGCCTGCCTGAGAGTGCCCCTATATCTATTTTCCTGCCTGAGTGACCCTATATTTATATACCTGCCTAACTGATGGGGACCTATATATCTGCCTAATTGAGTGGACATATATACCTGTCTAACTGCAGGGACCTATATAGTTACCTATCTGAGGGGACATATATACCTGTCTGAGGGGACTTATATACCTATAAGTAAGTTGTTGCTGGAAATGTGAGGATTCTAAGATATTTGTGTCCAAATCTGCAGGGAGGAGTCGTGGCCGGGAGAAATTAGCATGAAGGTGTGAACCAGATGGAGAAGAAAAGGGAACGGGAAGGGTCAGGGTCTGGCAGGATTATTTGAGCCTTAAGTAGTAATAGTTTTGGGTCTTGGTTTTGTAGGAGTGTTTTTAGTAACAATGATGCGTCTAAGTGGGAGTAACTGGTGCAGGGGAGAGAGTGACTGGCGCAGGGGGAGAGAGAGGGCCTGGCGCAGGGGGAGAGAGAGGGCCTGGCGCAGGGGCGAGAGGAATTAGGGGGGGGGGTGCAATTGTTTTGGGAGCGAGGGTGGGCGCCATTGGCAGTACTTGCCTAGGGCACCAAAATGCCTTGTCCCGGCCCTGCTCCCCCACACTTACCAAACAGAGAATATCTCATTGCTATTATTGATATTTCTTCCCTAACATTACACAATGCTGTATTACACAGCTTAATTTTCTATACAATCTCATTCTGATCTAGAACTATGCAAACTTTTTCAAGTATATATATTTAAATCTAGTAATTGAAGAATACTCTAAACATTTAGAAAGTTGTCCAAATATATGTACTCAACTAATGTTTGTGAGGGAACTCTGCTGATGTTGTATATTGGAGAGCACTCTGCTGGTGTTGTTTATAAGGGACAATGGAAATGAATCCACAAATCACTGCCAAAGATGAGTATCTTCAAATAAATAATACTTAACTTTTAATAAAAATACAAATATAACAAATGTATACAACACACAGTGAACTCCTCCTATAAGCATATGATAGTTATAGGGTTAAAAAAAAGTATATGAAACTCACTTTTTTCAGTTCCAATAGTTAAACCAGGGTTTCTTCAAAGTGATTCCATTCATTTTCATACTTCACAATATTCAGTTCTTCACTAGAATAGTTATAAGAGCAGGAAGAAATAGACTATAGTGTCACTGTAACTGACTCCATGTTAAGGTAGAGTGGTAGTTGTTCATATGGTCCAACCTAGAGATGGGCGAATTGATTCTAACGAAGTGGACTTCGTTTAGAATTTCAGGAAAACTTCGGTTCTGTATGAAATAGAAGTTTGGAGTCATTCGCGGAAACAGTTTGTTTTTATTTTCTAAAATGGCCGCACGCACATGGCGTTATATGGGGCAGAGAAGTCTGGGAGGAAGAAAGGAAGACCCTCAATGACATGTGCAGAGATGAAGCCAATCAGAGACCGTCGGGCTTCTGTGACGTCACTCCTCACACTGCTTTCGTTTTGCCCTGAGATCTCACACAAAGGAAATTTCTTTTAAAAGCGATTTTTTTTTTTTTTGGGGCGGGGGGGGAATGGGTGTCACTGCTTATCAGAGACTGCTCCTCTTCTGTTATCATTTTGATTCACTTTGTGGGGTATTGTAATTCAAGTCCAGGGTGGGTCTAATTCTGCCCCATATACATCTTTTATTCCATCTGTACATTCTGGAGCCACATTGAATATCCAAGGGTTAATTGAAGCCTGTTAGTGGTTTTATGACACAAAATTTTTCCTGGTCATTATGTGGAGGCACATTTATATATCCCAAGGGTTAATTAAGCCTGTTTGTCGCTTTTATATTCAGTAAAAAACACGTATTTTTTAAATGCCACATCGATTAAACTATTCCTGGTGAATTCTGGAGTGTAAATTTATAATCAAGTGTTAATTGATAGCGGGTTTGCTTTTATATTCAGTAAATACACGGTGCTTTAAACGCCACAATACGAGTACATTTTTCCTGGTCATTTTCTGGAGCGCAAGTTTATATCGCAGGGTTAATTAAGCCTTTTACTGGTATTGTTATTTGAGTCAAATGACACAGTGTTTCTCTATACCAAAACAGTAAATTCCTTTTTGGTCGAATTCTGGAGCGCATAATTATAGACCAAGGGATACCCAAGCTCTGTTAGTGGGTGTCATTAGGAGTCAATACAGGGGTGTGTATTTATCATATACATAAATTCTTCAAATTAAACAGAGTCTGTAAAATTTTGATGCAAAACAGTATGTCAGACAGAGAGGTGTGCAGTGCTCTTCACATCGAGTGTGGCAGTTGGCACAAACATTCCTGGAGCAGGCACAGGTCACATCACAGTAATCAAGCAAAGTATGTATAGGAGATATTCAGCTCACCTACTTAGTTGCTCGGAGAAGTGGGAGATCCGGAGCCAGTCTCCTGCTGAGCAATGACAGATAATAAAAAAAACTCTTGTCACTCCAGCACTCTTGTAGCTTCGTTTATTTCATTAAAATTTGTAGCTTTTATTAAATTCACATTTAAAAATCCATCCTTCGGATAATCAGACATTTAGCAGCTCAGCAAGCATTCCACCCGACGCGTTTCGGGAGGCGATGTCCCTGATTCATGGTGTGACGTCAGTATGATCTAACTTCCTTTTTTATAGAACCACAGTGCATACATGTTGTCATTAAAATACATTATCAACGAATAAAAACATTTTCATCATTGGTAATAAACATAAACTAAATTGCTGATGTTATAGCTAGAACTTAAATAGTGAAACATGATGTCATGACGCTTGTTCAATCCCAATGGAACCTTAGTGTTTAATCGAAATAACCCACATGCCTCACGCGATTAAAAGTTTTTTTCGTAAATGCTCCTCTCTCTGGTCCTATGTACAACTTTCAATTACGATCAAGTTAAATAGTACTAGTGGAAGCGTCCCGCATGGCATTCATATAAAGGCGTGAAGCCATAAAAACATCGTTATGGGTAAGTGTAGAGGCGATTTTAATCGACAAAAGTTTTGAAATCTGCAAGGTTTTTATGGTGATCGAAATTTTCCAGATCATGCGATCATTTAATGTAAAATCTAGACATCATCAAATTAAGATCGCATCATTTTCGGCGCTTCCCTGTAATATTTTTTGGTGACCCACAAATATCAAGATTACAGAGAGTAGAAGCAGGGGTGTAATGTGTGTGCGACGTCCTGACTGTGGATGTTATGGTTGCGATTGGCTGGAAAAATCACATGACCTTTTTTACAATAGAACAGCGTTTCCTTTTTCAGCCTCAGTGTCTCTCACGTCGCTCATAGGGATAATGACCTGCCTCTGCCTGTGGCCAAACAGCTCAGGCGACATTAGTCCTATTTCTGCACATAGAAACCACTACTATTTGAGCTGTGATCCTTCCAATTAGTAAGATTAGAGATTTGAAGATTTTAATTAGTAAGCATGAGAATTTTAAAGCAGCATCTTACCGCAGTAAATTCACGTTCGGGGTGAGCAGGGGGGGGGGGGGCCCGCGGCGAACACAGACAGCTCTATCAATAGTAAGAAGACACTGAGGAGTAAAAGTATCACCAAGACTTAGAGTAGACATTTGAAGTGGAATATCTTTAATATTAACAGTTTTGCTATTTGAAAATATATCCTGGGATAGTTAGGGCAGCCTGAACTTATATAGGGATACACATCATTTTCAAGTAACAGCATATCACATTGTTAGCTGCAAACTCCACTTATTTATTATCATATACATTTCAGATAGTGTTTCATTATTTACAATTTTAGCCCTTACACCAGAGACTGTTTGATATATCCACCTTGCAGTTATATACAAACCATCAATCTGATAGTCAGCACCGTTGATGTTGCCAAAATACCGTGAACGTACGAAACATCACAGTTACGGTATTTTTTTGACTTTTGCGCACCCAGCATAGTATCATTAACGCAGCATCCACTAAATCTTAAAACGCCATTCAATATTCACCACAGGTGAATTGAAAGTGTCAAAAAAAACCGATTATAATACCAAAACAAACCAGTTATACGTGTTTTTTTGTGACATTATTTGCTCACCCAGCAATGTTCAATGACGCAGCAACTACGTAAATCTTAACACAGTTACATCTAAAATCACCACAGGAGAATTGAAAAGGTGCAAAAAATAACGTTTAAATTATATCAAAACATAAAACAGGTTTACGAGTTTTTTTGACTTTTTTGTGCGCACCCCAGCATTGTTCATTGACGCAGCATCTACGTAAAACTTAAAAACAGCAATTCATATATTCACCACAGGGTTGAATTGAAAGGTGCACAAAAAATATCATTAATATACCAAAAACCTAACCATACGTGTTTTTGTACGATTTGCCCGCCAGCATTGTATTCATTATGCAGCCCTAACGTAAATCATAAAAACAGACAATTCTAAAATCAATATTCACGCACAGTTGAATTGATAGGTGGCAAAAAATTACCGATTATTACATCAAAACAATAACAGTTACGTGTTTGTTGTTTGACTTTTGCACACCCAGCATTTGTGTTCTTGTACGCAGCATATACTTAAATCATTAAAACAGCAATTCAATATTCACCACAGCTGAATTGAAGGTGCAAAAAAAATTGTTTATAATAACCAAAACATAACACTAATACGTGTGTTTTATTGACTTGAATTGGGCACCCAGCATAAGTCAATGGACACATGCATCTTACGTAAATCTTAAAACAGCAATTCTATATTCCACCACAGGAGATTGAAAGAGCAAAAATATATTACCGTGTCTTTATTAATAGAGTTTTTCAATAAAACATAACATTACGAGTTTATTGACTTTTTTGCACACCCAGCATTGTTACTCATGACACAGCATCTGACGTAAAATCTTAAAACATGCAATTCTGTATATAATCACCACAGGTTAATTGAAAGGTGGCAAAAAAATAACGTTTAAGTATAACAAAACGATACAGTTACGGTGTATTTAGTGTACTTTTTGCACACCCACATTGTTCAATTACGCATGCAGCTACGTAAATCTTAAAACATAAAATCAAAATTCCCACAGTGAATTGAGAAAAAGGATGCAAAAATACCGTTTATAATATCAAAACATAACCGTTATACGTGATTTTTATGACTTTTGCACACCCAGCATTGTTCATTGACGCAGCATCAAGTAAATCTAAACCGCAATTTTCAATATTCACCGCAGGTGAATTGGAAAGGTGCAAAAAATACCTATATTATAATACCAAAACATAACAGATACGTGGTTTTTTGGACTTTTGCCCAGTCCAGATGTTGTAGAAAGACACCTTGCAGTTTATAAAATTTTAATCCACAATTATGTTTGGATTAAGGGATTTGAGAATAGCTGTGAATTGCCTTCATATTAATAATAGACTTTTCCAAACATTCCATACTTCTCAAATTTTAAATTATTCCTGAACATGGAGCGAAATGCAGGTTGAAAGCGAGCAAAGAGGGTGGTAGCACATGGGAGTTAGATGTAACTAGAGAAGGTGCTGCCTTCCAGTGTCTGGTCGACAACACCATGCCAGCGGATCACAATGCAGGTCGCATGGCCTGTCATTCGCTGGGTCAGTGCCCCTGGTAATCTAAGTAACGAACATCGACGCCAATCTGTCCCCTTCAAGTGGTTATAATGCAACTGCAGCTAGCAGTCTAACCTCCACATACCTCGCAGTCACGGCCACCAATGTCGCAATCAGCAACATCCAGCATCCGTCACATGAATCATCCCAAAAGTCAACTCGTGACCCACCACTGTGTTGGATAATCCATAGTCAAAGAACCACTTTGATGACAAAAGCGGTTTGGGGTCAGATAGGCATGTTAAAAGATCAAGAGGATGATTTAGTCTGCTCTGACTCCCAGTTACTGATGCCCATCAGAGGAGTGAAGAAGCCCGGTCAATCGGCAAAAAACCCGGGCGGTCTGCATAACGCCTTAGCAGTGCCCATGCTTGTATAGCCCGGCACTTCTTGGAAGCAGAAATGACCAGTACGACAAAGTCACCTGAGTTTGATGATGATAAGAGACGGACATTGCTAGATCCATCCTGGTCTTTTCGGCAGAAGTTATTTTGCTATGGCGAGCCCGCATCATAGTTGACGAGGATGGAAGACGATGTGGGTTAGTTGTCAATAACGGGTCCACCGCAAAAAGGGAGAGGCGGTCGCAGAATTCCGCTGATAAGATTCCTCCAGCCACAGTCAGCGCAAACTCCCGCTCCTCGCTTACCGCCGACAAAAGGTCCAGGACCTTCTCAAGCCTAGGCCTTCGTTTGTAGCAGCCTCTATTCAACCAAGCGAATTTCATATGCCGACTTTGCCGGTGAAACGCAAAATCGAGGCAATGAACCTTCATAGTGCTGTGAGGGCCTAGTCCAATAGTGACCAAACCGTCTGTAGACACATAATGGTGATTATTTCCCGCACGTCAAGGCCCACGTGCCAGCCCCCAAAAGCCATATGCCTGAGCACGGCATTTCTATTGCCATAAAATGCCCTACCCCATCCCTGGCCAGCCCGTGTCCATCAAAAATGAATCAAGCGCGTTTGTCGCATCTGTGTCCTGAAAAGTCCATCTCACCACCAGACACATGGAATAGTTAAGTCACGGCCAAGGCCGCTAATCTCTCAGTGACAGCTCACTGTGTGAGCTGGGTGGATTCTCTGGGGGTGACGGTAGGTCTCTCATGCACGGCGCACGGCCACGTTCAAAACCGCATGGATGAGCAGGGGATCTTTTCCTCCAAGCCCTCTGTTGGCATCACGTGCCCAGAGACTCCGAGGCCGTTGGTTGAAAATAATCGCCTTGGAGACCGTCCACACACAGGTCAGGAGGCTGGTGGACGGCTCTCCGCAACGAGACGGCGTAGCCGCTGGCTGTGTAACAATACATCTTGTGCCAGGCAAGGTGGTGGCAGATAACGGGCGACATCTGCAGGCGCGCCCTTAAGATCGGTATGCTTTAGCACAACCCTAGCCTGGCGACATGACATTAAACCTTAGCGTCATGAAATTCTAAATAGAAACCCGGGTCCTGGACTGCCTATGCTTAAGAAGCTCGAGGTCTGAGTATTCGCACTTCCCTCCATTCGCACCCTGCTTACGTACCCGCCTGGCGTCGATGCAGCGTCAGGCTCGGCCCGACCCCGTCAAGCCATACTCTTGGTTTTAACGTGGCAACACGCTGGAATTCCACCCTCCACATTTATGGCTCCATCGAATTTGGGCAGGCAGCGCAATGCCAATACACTAGTACGAAGTGAATACATGGCCTGACAAGCAGCGTGCGGGGCCTCGGGGTGTGGAACCACCGAGAGTGGAGTGCAGGTGAAAAAATCTCTGCACTCATCCTTTGCCATTTTATGAAAACACCAAAAATTGGTCAGAGCGGACAATGCCCTTGTCAGCATGACATGTTGTGAATCTTAGTTCTGTAACGCTCAGTTGTGGGACACTCTGAAAACAACAGTGTCCCGCCAGCGAACGGAGGATGAGACGACCCAGATTGGCGGACACGGAGCCTTATCTCTCCGTCAAATCCACCAAGTGCCCGACAGTTCACAATTTCATCAGTTTCTTCAATTAGGCATTTGATCGTTGTCCAGAGCTATATGCAAGGTGGCCGCATCAGCTCTCAGGGGTGCATCATCTTCAGGCAAGATGGTCAGTGCGAGTTTGAAAGCTGTGCCGTATACAAACAGAGGAGGAGGAGGAGTAAGTTAGTGTATTCCAAGATACCAGAAGTTTACTTACGTCCCTGCCTGGAAAGAGGTTTGCGCGAATTTTAGGGCTGTAGTGAGGAAGATGAGGGAATATCATATGCGAAGTAGCCCGCTCGACCTCAGAGGGCATATGAAATCAAGGCTCCATCTCTCACATGATATGCATGGATGCTCAAAATTGCCTCCAACATGATCCTCGTGCATGTAGAGGCCCATCAAAATTCACAACATACTGGTGGCCAACCACTCTGGATACCCTGTACAAAACAAATACTCAGCACTTTCCTTCCACCCACCCAAATAGAGAGTAAAATGCAGGAAATGGAGACCTGCTGATTAATCCAACTGGGAACATCTGTTTCTTCTGCTTCACGTTCCCCAATGTCACGGTGGAACAACATCCAGCGACGTTGACAGCAGTAGAGTCCAAGTAGGTTCTTATCGGCAGCATCAGCAAGTTGGGCGGAAGCCTATGGGTGACCTCTGGCAATCTGTTGGTTTACACCCTCACCAACGCAGGCAATGCAGTGGGCACACATCCAACACACAGAGATCAGCTTAAATTATCTGGATGCACGACTATCTGTCGTCACAACACCGATGTATTTTGGTCATGTGTTCCGGACCCAGTAGACTTCAGGAGAATCCAAAAAGGACGAAATGGCCCGAGCAGTGCCTCGTCACGCCATAGAGTTGTTGTCCAGCCCAGAGCCAGCTCCATATCAGATCGACCTTCATCACAGCCGTCGGAGTCATTACAGACAAACGCAACCGGCATACCACAGAAAAATTGTGGATCATTGTGACTTTACATCAAGAGAATCAGGTGCATTGATCTCTGATGTATGTTGTGTGCCCCCAATTGCCGTAGGTCACCGATTAGTTGCTTGTACTACAGTCACATTCCTCTCCAAACAGAAAAATGGTCCACTTGAAAAACCTTATTTTAAAATGATCGATTTCTTACTCGAATTTGTTTAATCTCAGTTCCCACAGTATTTCATTTAGTGCTGGTTTTGCTGTAGGATACAGTTAAAAAGACACCAAGGTTTCATGACAAAACCATATTCCATTTCCTCACTTCATCTTTATGAATTTCTTCGCATTGTCAAAGGGTATTGTGTGTGGTCAATGATTAGCCTCCACAAATATTTAATATGGCTGATAAGTCAAATTAATAATTATTTTTGGGGTCAATGGTTGCTGTGAGAATACAGCAATAATTAATGGTCCTATGGAACAGTAATGAGTCATTTAAGTGGCATTTCTCCTCCCAATTTTTAACAGTGGCTGAGAATCATATTTATAATTTTTTTGGGTCATTGCTCTTTGAAAAGCATCAAAACTACAGGTCCTATTCTGAAAAAATGTTTGTTTAAGGGGGGGGGGGGGGGGGAGGGTTTGGGGGGGGGGGGGGGGGGGGGGGATGGCGAAATTTGGGTTTCTTCACAATTATCAAAGTGGCTCAGTGGACATGATTTGATTTTTGGTGGCATTATGCTTTGGACAAGCAGCAATACTACAGGACCTAATTATAAAAAAATTTTGTTTTCTAACAGACATTTGTTTCTCACAATGTCCAAATTGGCTCATGGTCTTTTTGAATTTTTGGGGCAATTTAGAGCTGTACATGCAGCTATACTACAGGTCCTAAACTAAAAAATGTTGATTCTAACAGATGTATTTAGTATCTCACAATTGTCCCAAAGTGGCTCAAGGGTCAAGCTTTGAATTTTTGGAGGCATTATGCTTGTGACATGCAGCTATACTACAGGTCCTATTCTAAAAAATTTTGATTTTAACAGACATTTGTTCTTCACATTGTCAAGAGTGGTGTCTCAAGGGTGATGGTTGCTGTCAGAAACAGGAATAGGGGTATACACTTGTTAATGGGACACATATTGCAAAAAAAATTTTGTTAACTGTTATTTTGCAAGATCTTTAACATAGCTATCAAGTCCCTGTTAATTGTAACCACCCATTTAATACAAAGAAATAAAAGAGAAACAAAGACATGGTTGTTAAGTTCCATCCTATTTTAAAAATGTGTTTTACTAGAATTAAACAACTAAAAAACTAGCATGAAACAAAGATATCTTTTAAAAAAATTTCCCCCTTAATATTTACAATGGAGGTACATGAAAAACTTGACCAGATGTAGTGTAATTCAAGTACATGGATTATGGGAGCACGTGACAAGAACCAAAGTACAGATACAATTTCCTCCATCACGTTGAAGTAACAATGAGAAAAAGAATGCCAAGCAAAAGGGCACCTGGTGTAACATGAGCGTTAACCACCAGAAATTTCCCAAGTGAAGCTCAATTGTCCCCCGCACCTCATACTTGATGGGCAGAGCGCTTAGCTCCAGGTCTTGACTGTCGTACTGTGAGGAAGCAGGAGTTCCGATATCACTTCCGCTTCCGCACTTTGCTTCAGCATGACAGTTTTTGTTGACTGCGTCCATCAGTGGCATTTTAACCTTGCTGTTAAATAATTGACGTACGCATCCAGGTCTCTCACCGCACCCCACTGGTAACTCCGGACCCCTTGGACATGGCTGTGGCACAGGAACAGATTCTAGTCAATGTCCGTTCAACTATAATGTGTGGTTGAAAGACTCCTTTTTCCGGCACTTTGGTTAATCTGGGGGTCATACAGGTTTAATGGGTCCATACTTTTGCCCAGGACCAGGGAACAGAATATGTCCAGTTATAACTAAAATGGTGGTTTGAAAGACTCCTTTTTTCTGCACTTTATTAAACTTGTGGGTCAGACAGGTTTAATGGTCTCAATCTGCGGTACAGACAGATATAGTTAGTGTCCCCAGTTTCAACTAAAATGGTGGTTGAAAGACTCCTTATTTGCGGCAACTTTTATTTAAATCTAGGGTGTCCATGCAGTTTGGGCTCATGCCTGGCGTTTCCGGTACAGGATATTCAATGTCCAGTTCAAGTAACATGATGTTTCAAATCATACGTGCCCTCTGGCACTTTTTAATTTTGTGGGTGAGCAGGTATAATGGTCATGCCTGTGGTACAAGACAGGGATAGTGATGGTCTGTGACTTTTTTTCTGTGACTTTTATAACCTATGTGTGTTTATGCCTAAGATGTATCACGTATCCATTTTGTGACTTTTTTGTGATGTTTAATTTCAGCATCCCCAGCCTTGTTTGGGTGTAATAATTGACGGTGATTGTTTGCTCTCCCATAGACTTTAATGGTAATCGCTCATCAATCGAGTGCTCACAATCGAAAAACCTTATCGCTAGCGTCCGACAATCGACTATTGAGCTCAATCCTATAGCCAACGCCATCGCTCAACACATAGTTATGGGATGTTCTATATAATGTCAGAGAGATGTCTACATGTACGGGAAAATTAATTATTTACTGCTACAGGCCCACATACAGTACGTTTACAGAGGGAACATGTATTAAAAAAACTACATTTTTTGTATGGCAGTAGCATATGTTTAAAATTGTTTAAATTTTTCCAGTGTAACCAATAGAAGAAAACTCTTTTTGTACATTTGAGCATAATTGCATGTTCGTTACCATTTTTTATGGTCGTCCACATCATAAAAATCCCTTAGTTCTTAACCAATATTGGCGTGGCTTTTCATTTGTATCGGTAAAAAGACTACGAGAAATTAAATTCCTCCCAAGCGTTGGAGCCCGTTTGGAAAAGAATCTGATAATTTTTAACAGTAATATTCATAGTATTTTATCTTGTCGAAACAAAAGTGGAAAAGTATAATTCTTAAAAAATTGTTTAAACAATTTAACTGTATAAGTTGAACAAATAATATTGTACTAAAAACTATGTTATACTTTTTATTGTTATTAGTTACCTTATGTCTTTTCTTTCTGTATTAATATTTCTTCCCTATGTTGTTTTAGCCATTTTTTTATAGCCAGGATTTAAAGATCCTCAGTAAATCCTCTTTGCTTTAACCTTCACCACTTTTAGTTTTGTTGAACTTCAATTTTCATTAGTAGATGGAGTACGTTTTAAACGGATTAGTTCACCGAAATGGATATTATTGATTACAGTTTCGGATGTAGTGGGTAGTCCTGCTTTTAAAATTGAATTTTTTGCCGTGGATTCCTGTAATGTGAGACCCCGAAATTTGGTTATCCTCCATGCCTGTGAATTTTTACAACCCAAAAAGGGACATTGTATTTTTATCCCAGTGACGTAAATCTTAGATTATAATCATTATTGAAGATGATGTAATTCCAAGAAAGGTCATTTCACCGATGTTAACCGTCCCCCTCCCCAACAAACCCCCCCACAAAAAAACCAGGAGGAGGTCATCTAATGATACCTCCCCTACCACCTGATGTTTAGGAGAATTAGCAACCATTGGAGAACAAAATTCCTCTTCCCAATGCTACCTCATGTATATGTTTCGCGAGTGTGCCAGTGAACACTTATGACCCCCATCTCGTTTGAGGTAAAATTTTCCCAGACAAATGAAAAATAGTTATTTTTTAACAGGAATTCCACACTCATCACAATGAACTCATTAATAACATCCGCATAGTGGCTATGATCCCTCAGAAATCTCTCCAGTGTTGTAATTGCCCTATCGTGTTGTAATTGAGGGGATGAGAGTCCCAACCACATCACACGATAACCACGAGAATCCAGTTTTCCGTTCAAATTTGGACATAGCTGACACTAGACTTTTTGTATCCCGGATATAACCCGGTATCGTAATCACAAGGGGCTGTAACAGGGTATCTATCCAATTACCCCCAATATTTCAGTGACTGATCCTATACCACTTACAATAACTCACATGGAGTGCGGAAACTCTCCTTATGTACCTTTATGGAGGGATGCAGGTTCGGGGTGCTGGGATTTGTACATACAAATTATCTGCATATCACCCTGGTAATACTCCCATTATATATGCCCACAACCAGTAGTCGTCCTTCATATTTGTTGGTCCTCCCACAGTGAATCTTAAAGTTAACGGGAGATATGTTATGGGATCAGACAATAATGCTTCGTTTAGTTTTTTTATATAAGCCTGCATTAATCACTACCACCCGTCCTCCCTTGTCTACGGAATCTTTATGAAGTAGATCTGTATTATTCTGAAGCTGTTTTATTGCTTTTTGTTCCTGCTTACTAATATTGGAAAAACTATACTTGTGTTGTTCTGATTTACTATTGATATTCATATAAAGTTCCCTTAAATCTTTCTCAACTCTTTCTTGGAATTCATCCAGTCCTGGTGGTTCAAGATAGCAATGGTGTGGTAAAAACTTCATTTTTCCTTTTGGAAGTAAAAGTGCAGGATACAGTAGTGTCCTTTATGGCCGATCATTATTACCAATTTTAACGCAAAAGTACGAGATTACAGGTTTCTTCATAACTGTAAAGCGGGTCAAATTGTGGATTCGTGGAGGTCAATATATGAGAGGGTTCTTCTGTGTTAGATGCTGTATCTTTAAACTGCAGATCTTCTTGATGAAAATGGTTTTTGATGGTTAAAAGTCTAGCAAACTTGTTGACATCCAATAACGTTTTAAACAGGTCAAAATTAACGGTTGGTACGTAGCCTAAGCCTCTTGATAATACTGAGATTTATGTTGTAGTAAGAATATAGCTTGATAAATTAATAACGGGTTTTTCAGTTACTTGCGTCTCCGGGTGGTTCTGAAGTTGTTTCCTATGTTTTCTCCCACCTCTCCGACTCCGTTTTTTGACCCTTTATTTCTTTTTCTCTGATATTGTTTTTTCTTAACATTTAAATCCTCTGGATGACTTTCAGATTTATCCGAAGTATCCTTCGATGTTGACGGGTTGGTGGTTTCCCCCGATAAATTTAAATCGGCAAACGATACTTTATTTTTTCTTGAAAGATTTCTCTCATGTGTAGAGGTCCCTTGATTTTTCAAAATGGATTGAGATTTCCTCTCCAAGAACCATGTATATACTATATTTCTCTCGTAATCCTGCGTATCACGGATACATTTCTTATTTTTGTACTGCATGATTATATTTTCCAATTTTTCAAAGTTATTGTTCAACTTTTCTTCTACATCATTGTATATAGATAGTGACTTGTAGGGTTCAAGTAGGAGCTTCACTGATGCAATTTCCTCATTTGTGTGTTGTAACAAATTTTCTTGTGATTGAATTAAGAGTGACATCAGCTTTAAGGAGCAATCACTCAATATATTTTTCCATTCTTTTTCAAAATTTTCATCATATTGTGTGGTGCAGTGCTTTTTTTTTTTTAAACGGCGATTTCTTCTATGGTTACAGAGGAAAAGTTTTAAATTTTAACATATGCTAACTGCAATACAAAAAATGTAGTTTATTTAATTACATGTTCCCTCTGTAAACTACAGTATGTGGGGGTGTAGGAGTAAAATTTTTAAAAACCCCTATATGTAGACATCTCTCTGACTAAAAAGAACTCCCATAACGAATGTTTCTATGGCTTCACGGCATTTTTATGAATGCCATGCGGGAGATACTAGTACTTTTACTTGCAACGTAATTGAAGTTGTACATAGACCAGAGAGAGGAGGCAATTAACGAAAAAAACTTTTATCGCGTGAGGCATGGTGGATATTTCGTTTAAAACACTAGAGTTCCATTGGGATTGAAAAAGCGTCATGACATCATGTTTCAATATTAAGTTTAGCTATAACATCAGCAATTAGTTTATGATTATACAATTTTGAAAGGTTTTTATTGTTGATATGTATTTTTAATGAGCAACATGCTATGCACTGTGGATACTATAAAAAGGGAAGTTAGGTCATACTGACGTCACACCATGAATAAGGGACACGCCTCCCGAAACGCGTCGGTGGAATGCTTGCTGAGCTGCTAAATGTCTGATTATCCGAAGATGGATTTTTAAATGTGAATTTAATAAAGCTACAAATTTTAATGAAATAACGAAGCTACGAGTTGCTGGAGTGAACAAGAGTTTTTTTCTTACCTGTACACATCACAGTAATGGTACGTCGCAGCAGGGGTGACTCGGTGAGGCCAGAACTGCCAGTGTCATGTCGCGGCCGTGTGTTTATCACCAACCCAAGGGGTCTTGAGTGGTTGAGTGGGTCATCAACTTCATCCCAAATGACATCTGACAACCCTCGCCAACAGTCGGTGGGTTCGTCAGATCAGATACAACTCTTAGTTGGCATGGCCCAGGAACAGGTCAGCTCCTCTAACCTGTCCTCAACCCACCTCTGTCCCGTTCGGGTCCCTCAGCCAGAGAAGTAGAATGTGGTCTGGGCTCAGCGCCACTATACAGCGAGGATGAACAATTTGAGGACAGTCAGCAGCTACTTGACAACGAATAGGTGGGGCAGACATCCCCTGCTTCTTACAGTATTGGTGTGGAGAGTGGCATGGGAGGTTTTTTGGTAAGCGGTCAGCCTTTGCATAGCAAGACCGTTGAGGAGGACAGCAGTGACGATCAAACACTCATGAAGTATAAATGTGGTGGTTTGAATCCAGTTTCTGCGTTACACCAGTTTGTTCAAATGCAGCGCATGGAACTTGAACCATAACTGACCATTACTACAGGGAATGTTTTAGGTGCTTATTTTGCATTCTGTGCCATTGTTGATGGAAATCAGTACAAAACTGGAATGGGACATAACAAAAAAGAAGCAAAAGCAAATGCTGCAAAACTGGCTTTGGATGAACTTCTTCAGTATGAAGAATGTGAATTGTATGTCCAACTTACAGAAAGTAAAAACACAAGTCCTTCTGGAGGCCCTCCCCTGTTACCGGTGGAACAAATTACACAGATCCACACAGATTTCAAGTGGTTTAAGAAAGCAAGTTGATAAACGTTCACTTGTTCATGAACAGATAACACAGGTGATAAAGGAAAGTTTGTTGAACTTGTATCTAGGTGTCCAGATTTTGAAAGCTGTGGAAATTCTTTAGCTGCATTTGTAATGGAAAAGGCTCTTCACAAAACCACCTCCAAGACTATAAAATAAATAATAATAATAATCTTTAGAGCCCATAGAGAAAGCGTTTCCTTCAGCCTTGTCTGTCATATCTGTGTACCGTACCTTTTGCCTCCGTCCCTTGACCACAAACCATTGCCGCCTGTCCTGATGGTGATGGTGAAAACCGGGACCTACTTAGACCCCGCTCCCTGGCTGGGCCGCTACCACCACTTACACTGTCGTTACAATGGCAGAAGTGAATGCCAAGTTTCCTGGCCGGTTCTTTGAATGTTGCAGAGTCCACCACATAGCATCACATGGCTTTCAAAACCACCAGTATGCTGATGAGACCCAACTTTACATCTCTGGCCCAGACATTAACTCTCTACTGTCCAAGATCCCAGATTGTCCGTGGTCCAAATCCTCCTTCTTCTCCTCACATCTCCTAAAACTTAATGTAGAGAAAACAGAATGCTTCCAGGGCCGGAATAATGGGTAGCCGAGGGTAGGCGACCGCGTAGGGTGCCACTTCATCCCAGGAAGAAAAGGGGGCACAATGAGGCATGGAGTGGGTTGAATTTTCCATTTGCGGGGCACTTTATGTCTTGTTTAAAATAGGGAACATTACCTGTCCCAGCCTTGCTTGCTTCACCCGGCTCCCAAGTGCGATCGGCTACACGGTTAGGGGGTTTGCCTGTCACCGCCGTCCACCTCAACGGTGTCGCTGTACAAAGCCGACCCACTCACAACATAACCCACCATTGCAACTCTCCTCATCACAATTTGCCCGCTTCTGCAAGAAGCAGCGAATGTCTTCCCCCCCTTTTTGCTGCCCACTGTCCTCAAATATTTTGTCCTCACTGTATAGTGGCGCAGAGGCCACAGCACATAGTAGTTCTCTGGCTGTGGGAAGCAAACAGGACAGAGGTGGGTTGAGAACAGGTGAGAAGCCCTCACCTGCTCCCGGGCCATGCCAACTAGGGGTTGTGTGTGGGCAAACCCACCCACCCCTTGGCTGGGGTTGTGAATCCTTACTGTGCTGCGATCTGTGGCAGCTCCAGGAACCTACTATTGTGTTCTTTGATGCTATGGTAGGATCTTAGCCCTCAGCTTGTTTTTGTCAAGCTTGCGCTGCCATGACTTTCTCAGGCTGTGTTCCCGCATCAGTTATTTGGTCAGTTTTGCCCCTGTAAGTGCCCAGGGAATTTTAGAGTGAAGCAATTCTAGAGCGGTGGCTGTCATGTGCACGTCATACTAAAACCGCATGTTTGAAGACCAAACCATGCTCCCTATGCACAACATTCTACAACACCCTACAGGCTCTCTGCAACCAGGAAATAGCTGTTTTTTAACGTGATTCGTCACAAATTAATTTGGGACAAAAATAATTTTGTCGGAAAATTTGGCGAAGTCGGCGAACCGAATTTTTGAGAAATTCGCCCATCTCTAGTCCCACCATCTATGTAACATCAATATAACCTATTGAAATGCTGGACGGGAAAATAAGTCCAAGCATGAGGTGAGAGGTTTCAAAAACTTAATTCAGTCTACATTGCTATCTTGTGTAAAGAAGTTCTGGCTGTCTGAATCTGCTACCAGACATACAGTGCCAAGCAAAAGGTTAACAATGTTTTGAACTTTTGACTTTAAGGCTCCATATTGCACCATCCACTACAGCTTTGAACAAGAGGGTACCGTCAATTTGTAGACAATCATCTTGGTTATCTCATACATCAATTTGACTTGTAACTATTGAGCTTATGCTTAGTTATGCAGATTATCATGTAACTGCATTGTTACTGTTTTGCTCTTAAAAATCTGAAGTTCGTGTTTTATTATTTTGTTACTCTTTTGTAAATCCACTTTTGGTTTTCTACACTGCCTGAATCTTTCTGGGCATGCTCTCTAAGCATGTCTCAACCAAAAGCTGATCCCAGGTCTCTTATACATGTTCCCAATGTTGGTGTATACTTGTCAACTCACTTCGGTACAAATGCAGCCTTCAATTGGTGTTCAATTGAGTAGAAGTTAGGTGACTGTGGGGGCCAATCCAGATTCTCTACTTCATTGTTATTGGACCATTTTTTTGCCAATTGTAAGGCAGCAGCCGGGAAGGTCTGCAACAGTGAGATATATTAAAAGAGACGCTACTCTTAAAGATACAGGCAGAAAAAGTGTCGCCAGCACATGTCCTGAGTGAAAGCTGCAACTGTCCAACAAACGGAGACCGCCAAAATGGACAAGCTGTTGAAACAGCTAATCAAGGCTTTTTCCAAAACCCAGTGAGGCAGCAATCTAGCAAAAAAACCCCACAAGGAGACTTTTTACGGGGGCCAAGCAGAGATCAATCCCCTGTTGATGAGCCCAAAACAAGCGCGGTGAATGGCAAGCAGATAAACCCTGGCTCTGGCAGCGTCCGGTCCTGAACGGGCCAGAGGGGTCGGGGTGGGCTTTCACCCCCGGGGAAAGCTGTGCTCCCCATCTGCGCAAAATGACCAAGGCATGTTTGTCGGGGTTCCGGAAACCTTCGGGGGATCAAGAGAGAGAGGAGCAGCCCCCAGTGGAAACAGGGGGGATGTCCGGGCCCCCCTTTCTAAGGTGCGAAGGCTTTACTTCGACCTTGGGTTCAAGAGACTAAGGATTACACCAAGCGAAGGGGATTAGCCCAACTGCGGGTTACTTTGGCGGTCGGGCCCAAAGAGTTTAAACCCCGGGATTTCGCCCGAAAAAGCCAGTCGGTCAAAATGTTGACCTTTCCACCCCCAGCAAGGGGCTAAAACCCGGGGGTTTCTTACACCTGCCCAGGTGGTTGAGAGGGTCGTCTATGGCCGCTTTGTATCCGCCCTACCAGTGAGGCTCCAGCGGTGTGTATGGTACACAACCCCAAAAATTGGGGAGCTCGTCTCTTTTTGGGGAAAAGAACGCGCATGTTATTCCTCCAGGGCGAATCCATAACGCCACAGGGTAAAACTGTCCCTGTCCCAAAAGGGGAAAGTAAATGTCCTGATGGGAGGGGGTCACTGTGGGGTGAAAAGGGGGAAAGGTTGCCCACCTCAAAAGGGCCCTTTTATTTTGATTTGGGGGGGCCCCATTGTTTGCGGGCAGTGTCAAGAATGGGACATGTCCCCAGTTTGGTGTCCAACCTTGGGGGCCCCCTTTGGGACTGTGGTGTAAGGTGTACTTTCATTATTTCCCAAAGGGCCCTTTTTTATACCACTCTTGCTGGACGGGCAGTTTAACGGGGGAAAAGGGAATGTCCCGCCCAAAATTTAAAACGAAAATTCCGCCCAAAATTTTCATGGACTCCGGGGTTTTTTTGGGTGCCCCTGGTACAACCCAGGTTGTGGGCCTTCCCCAAACTCCAAACCCGCCGTTTTGGGGTTTGGGCGGGTTTTTTGGGGCCGGACCCAAGGATTTTTACCCCCCCATCTTCCCTAGATACCCTTGGGGTTCCCCCCCCGTCAATGGGGGGCCATCGTGGCAAGCTGGGCCCCACGTGCTTTCTGGCTTTTGATTTTCCCCTTGGGTTCTGGGATTTATGGGGAATAAACGGGGGGTTATGTTTAATGTTAAAAAAGGGGTATTGTAAAAAGGGGTGATGTCCCCACCAAAAGTACGGAAAAAAACAGTTATGCTTCCGTTGTTAGACCTGGGGGGGGGGGAACCCCCCCCAAGAGGGAAAAAACCCCTTTGACCCTAGATTTCCCTTTCCTTACCAGTATCGAGGGATAACTTTGGTACTGAACAGACAAGGAACCCAAACCTGGTAAACGCTCAGAAAACTGTTAAGAAATTGCCATGTGGGGGCCCTGGTACCCCCCTTTTTTTGGGGCGGTCAATTTTTTTTTATCTTTATCTGGGTTGAAAAAGGGGGGTTTTTTTGGCAAAATTGATTTTGGTCTAAAACGTTGGTTTACCTAGGACCCCCCTTGGGGGTCCCCGGGCCTTTGGGTTTTTGGACAGGAATTCCACCGGGGTTTTGGCTTAGGGGGGCCTCCCCCCCTTCCCCCGGGGGCAAATTAGGGGGGGCCCGAAAACCAAAAAAAGGGTGGGGGGGTTAAAATTTATGCCCAAAGGGTTTTAAGGGAAATTTGGGAAATTTTCCCCGTTTTTGCCTGGTTTTTGCCGTTTAAAATAAAACCCCCTAGGCCCATTTTTTGGGGACCCCTTAAATTTCCTTTCCAATAAAAAGAAGTCCCCTTCGAACGGTTGGGGCTGGATCTGGAAAGGGCCTCTACCTAAGTTGGCCAGGGGTTTTTCCCGAAACTTCTAAATTGGGTCCAATATTTCGCCCCCCCCCTTTCCCGTCCACCCCCCTTTAAAAGAAACCCCTTCCTCGAAAGGTTTAAAAAAAGGGATGTTGGTCCGATGTGAACCCCAACATTGGTTTTCCCAAAAGGAGTATAACTGTCAGACCCCCCCCTTCTGTCCAAGGTGCCAAGGAAAAACTTGCCGGTGCTAGACTTTTCCACCCCCGTTCCTTTATATATCATCCCCGATGATGGTCCGGTGGTGAGGTTTAATAAGCCCAGAAGGCGTTGTTAAAAGGTGGTGGAAATGGAGGGAGAATTGGGCCGCCTGCTACCCTCCAAAGTTCTCCTACAGGGGGTTCCAAAAGCATCTTGAGGTTTCACCTTTTGAGCTCCTATATGGTAGAAATTCCAGGGGACTCCTTGCATAGCCAAGGACCCAGGAACAGGGAAACTAACCCTTAGAAGTGTATTGGGCCATTGCCGAGATGCCGGACAGAATCTGGCAGTCTGCCCCTAGTAGAGAAAACTTTGCAGTCCCCGGAACCCCAAAACCCGGGGTTCAAAGGGTTGCAGTGAGGTGTTTAGTAGTTTTAAGTGCTAGTGCTCGTACCAAATTTTGAAAGTAGTTCCTGGCGAAAAAAGACAAGGGGGGTTATGAGATCAAAAAGGTTAATGAGGGGGAATTTTAAGGTGTTCCCGTCTGGTAAAAAGGAAACCTTATCAAATCTACCATGTAAACATAATCAAGCCCTGGAAGGACCGGGAAAGTCTCACGGCAGTAAATGAACTTAGGGGTGCCCCAAACGTAGAGTTACCACCCATCTGTACCTCTGAGTCTTTGTCAGAATCCCAGAGGCAAGAAGTTAGAAAGTTTCTTCAAAGGAACCGATGGGTCTTTTCCAAACTGCCAGGCCGCACCAGGGTCATTAAACATGACATCATAACAGAGCCCTGTCAGAAAGTACGATTAAGACCATATAGGGTCCCTGAAGCTCAGAGGCAAAAGATTGCCGAAGAGGTAAATAAGATGCTAGCCCTAGGAGTTATAAAAAAGTCCCAAAGGGGATGGTCAAGCCCCATAGTGCTCATTCTCAAACTAGATGGCAGCTTACGATTTTGTAATGATTTTTGTAAGTTAAACGAAATCTCAAAATTTGATGCCTACCCTATGCCCCGGATCGATAAATTGGTCAAGCGGTTTGGACCCGCAAGGTATATCAGCACTATAGACCTCACCAAAGGCTACTGGTAGGTTCCCCTCACAAACAAGGCCAAGGAGAAAACAGTTTTTTCCACCCAAGAGGGACATTTTCAGTATGTTGTCCTTCCCTTTGGCCTACATGGGGCTCCTGCCATATTCCAGAGGATGATTTATCTCATCCTACAGCCCCATAAAGAATATGCCGCTGCATATTTGGATGATGTGGTGGTATGTAGCGCAGACTGGAACTCCCAACTAATCAAGGTGCAAGCAGTCCTGGACGCCATAAGGGCAGCAGATTAACCACCAACCCCAATAAGTGTGCCATAGGGTTAGAAGAGGCTTGTTATCTTGGCTATGACATTGGAAGGGGGTTCATCAAGCCCCAAATGGACAAAATTGAGGCAATTAGAAATAGGCCTCAACTGGATTCAAAGAAGCAGGTCCGAGCCTTCTTAGGTATTGCAGGGTACTATAGGAGGTTCGTACCTGGTTTTGCCTCCATAGCAGCCCCTCTTACTGACCTCACATATGGGACAAAGTCCACTTTGGTAAAGTGGAACCAGGAGGCTGAACAAGCCTTTCAAAAATTAAAAGAGGTACTCTGTAAGAGGCCCGTACTCATCGCGCCCAACTTCAGAAAATAATTTGTTGTCCAGGCAGATGCTTCTGAATTGGGCTTAGGTGCTGATCTGTCATAGCAAGTCGAGGGAGAAGAACACCCCATAGTGTACCTCAGCAGGAAGCTGTCGGCGGCAGAGAAAAATTATTCTCTTACATGGGCTATTGAATCTCTGCGGTATTACTTGATAGGGAGACCCTTTAGAGTGATCACTGACCATTCCTCTTTAAAGTGGATGTCCCAAAATAAAGGGAAAAATGCAAGGGTGACTCGGTGGTTCCTGGCCTTACAGGACTTTAAGTTCTGTGTAGAACATCGCCCCGGTTAACACATAACAACCGTTGTCATGGGTGCACAACTTCATGGCACAAGGTGCTCTGCCCCACAAGTCTGAGCAGAGAGGGAGGTCTATGTAAGACAGCAGCCGGGAAGGTCTGCAACGGTGTCTAAATCTCAGCCAGGATCTGGGCTTATGTCTGGAGGAGTCCAGAAAACATATCACCAAGGTAAGGGGCCTTGGTGAAGTGGAAAGCCGGTTAGATATGTGTCAATGGCATCAGGCTGTTGAGACACAATTATTGTGTGCTTAGTATGGCTTCCAGCCATTCCGGGTCGGCCTTTCATTGGGAGTAAGCATAGAGTAGGGTGGGTGCTTACTTCCCATGTTCCACGCCAGGATTTACCTGGCCTATTTCAGGTCAGCAGGTCAGCTGACTAGGTGTGGCTGCAACTCTCGTCTTACGATTTGGGCTGAAGAAGTTTACACTGGAGGAGGACAGTGTCTGCTGCACCATCTCCATGTTGCTAACAAGGTGTTAGTGAGGGAACTACGTCTGTATAGTGCTCAGACGATCAGCAGGAGTTTTGTTTTGTTTATGTTAATTGCTGTGCATGTTATTGCTATACTTTTTTTGTCTGCAATAAACATACGGAAGGACCCATTTGCACCCTTCAACTGCCTCTGTCTGGATGCCTGATGGACTAAAGCTGTGATCCCGGAGCCATGTATGCTCACACAATCTTGACAAATGCTTTGTTGTTGTCCTGCTGAAACACGATGTCATCCTATTCATACCTATAGTATAGTATACAGATTAACTCATCTTGTAGGATACTCACATATAGCTCAGCATTGAGATCACAATCAATCCTGTTTAAGTATCCAATGTCTTTGGCTTTGAAACAACCTCATATCATCAGGCTTACTCCACCGAACTTGACTGTTCCTTCAATTTCTTGATTCATTAGCCCCTTTTTCTCATGATTCTTCCAGATGCATTTGCATCCAACAAATCCCAGTCTATTGACTTTCATCTCATCGCTTCAAATTACCCGGTTCCAAACTTTGACTGTCCTCTATAGATACTTTTTTGTAAACTCAAGCAAACGCTTCTTATGATTATATTTAGAGATGGGCGAATTTCCCGAAATTCGTTTCGTTCACTTCGCCGAATTTCTCGGAAAAAAAATAATTTCGTTCCGAATTATTCGGGACAAATAAAATTAAAAAAAAACAGCTTTTTTCCGGGGTGCACAGACCTGCGGGTGTTTTTGAACGTTTGCCATGCTTAAATATGCAGGGGGGGTTGGGTTTTGGTCTTCTTATTTTTGTTGTTTTTTTAGTAGGGACACGCACATGATGCCGCCGCTTTTTAGTTTTTCGCTTCACTATAAAATTCCCGGGGCCCACTTAAGAGGGAAAAAAATTGCCCCAAAAAAACGGGAAGGGGGGAATTTTTTCCCGGAAAAAGTCATGCATTTAAAAAGCGGGAAAAAAAAACAAGCTGAAGCTCAGGTGGAAAACATTAGTGACAAAAGTGTGGAGGTGACGGCGGAAAGCCTCTGAAAGCAGCATGAGGTCAGACAGTGGCACAATGTTTTTTCTGGGGGTGGAAAAAAACGGGATTTGGCCCAGGTGGGACATAAACACAGGGTTTTAGGTCACAGCGAAACCCACACAGCGCAGCATGGGGTAAGACAGTGGAAACATTGACCCAGTTTTTGTAGGTCACGGCACACCCAAACGCTAAGCGCATGAGGTCAGACGTGGCACAATGACACAGTGTGTGGGGCCCGGGGCAAAAGCCCCCAGCGGAAAGAATGGGGTTTCGACAGGGGACAATGTACGTGTGGGGTCACGGCGCAGCCACGGCCCCAGCATGGGGTCAGACAGTGGCAAAAAGGGACACAGTGTGTAGGTCACGGCCAGCTGCCACAGGGGGAAAGCATGAGGTCAGGAAAGGGCACAATCACATTTGGGGGTTTGGGAACAAAAAAACAGGGGGGGTAGGCCCCACAGGGGTGGGGACAAAAATTGACCCATTTGTGGGGTCACGGCAGCGCCACGCGGGCAGCATGAGGTCGGGGTTACAGGTTTGGGGTAAAAACCGTTGGACAGAGGGGGTTGGGGAGGTCCCCGGCCCACCCCAAAGCCACTTCCGGGGGCAAGAAAATTTTAAAAAAAATGAGGTCGACAGTGGGCCCCAAGGGGGAAAAAAAACACGTGTGGGAAGGGTTTACCGGCAGCAGCCACAGCGGGGCGGGGCTTTTGGAGGTAAAAAAGGAGTGGCCCACAATTGGAAAACAAGGGTGGAGGTAAGGCACCCAAGCCACGGGGCGGGAAAGCTTGGGGAGGCCCAGGCCGTGGCACTTTGGACAAAAAGGTGTGGAGGTGGGTGGCAAAAACAGTCCCTGGAAAAGAGGGTTTGGGGGTGGCAGATGGGGGAAAAATGTCAGCGTTGTGTGGATCAGGCGGGTGGGGGCCCACCCAAAATTTGTGGCTGAGGCAGGTAGTTTAAACCCCCAGACTCTTTTTCTAAATTTTTGGGGTTGGGGTATGGTTTGATGAAAGTCTGAGCCTAAGGCATTGGTGTGGGGAAAAATCCTGGCCGTTTCCACGCCTGATTCTTCTTGAAAAAGGGGTCTTTTCGTTCCCATTTCCCTGGGGACAAGCGGGTTTCCTTGGGGTAAACGAGGGGCCCCCCCCGCACTGAACACCCGCTCGGGTTGCCACATTTATGGGGGAGGACACCCTTTCTCCCTGAAAACCTGGCAAATTTTGGGGCCCCACAACCCCATTTTGGGGGCGGGCCCCAGTAGTCCAGGGGATCTTTTTAATTTGGGGGGTGGCAGATTTGTTTCCCCCAATTTGGCCCAAACCCCCTTTTGGGGTTTAAGGGGTCTGTCCAGGTCTGTTTGCTGCTGCTGCTGGCAAAGGGCCCTCCTACTTGGCGGCGTGATGGAACTGCCCCTCGTGACTCTGGGATTTTGATTGTGTGATGGGCTGGTATGCTCCGATCCCCCCCCCCTTTCCCCCGGCACCCGGGGCCCAATTTAGTTCCGGAGCGCTGAAAAACCCCGGGGTCAGCCTGTCGAGGAGGGACGAGGGCCGCACGGGGGCAGGGGGCCAATGACACGGGGTTTTTCCCCCTTTATATTTGGTTTGTCCTCCCTCTTTAGGGGGAAAAAAAGGCTCCCTTTTTGGCCCGGTAGAAAGGGGTTTCCAATGGGGTGGAGAGCCAGAAGTAACCCTTTTCCCGGGATGCTGACTATTGGCTGTAAATAGCCGGCAAATCTGCCATGCGCGGGCCATTGCCAAGTAAACCCCAAAGGGGCCCCCCTGCCCCCTCTCCACTGTATATGCCAGGGTGCTTGCGGGTAAATTCTGCCTGTTTCCCTCATCCCCACCCAAACCTCCTCCGCTGCCCCTGTCTCCTTTTGTCCCTGGGTAAAAAATAAACTTTTTTAAACCAAAACAAGGCTTCTGCCCCAAATGTCCCCCCCCCCTCCTCCATTTCAGTCCCCACCGGACTCATGTGGGCACGAGTTGTTAGTCGCCCGCTCCAGCCCTTTCTCCCCGACAGTTTTTAAGCATTGTTCCAGGACATGAAGCAGTGAAATGGTTTTTTATTCCGTAGTCCGGGGCGACGGGAAAAAAAAAAGTCGCCCCCTCGAAAGGGGCCTCAAAAAAAAGGGAAAGGTTTTGGCGCTAAATCCCCGGGCTGACATAAAATTTTTCCAGGGGAGTACTTTTTTCTGCCTGGATCACCAAAAAAATCGTTTTTTGGCCCTTTTCCCCTTTTCATACAGTCGGTCCAATTGTCCCGGCGGGAAATTTCCCAAGGGTTGGAAAAAACATCAGAATGTTTTGGGGGGGGGGCCTTTTCTCCCGGGCTCCCCAAATCGAGGGGGTTTTCCCTGGCTTTGTACGAAGGGAAAAAAAAGTCCCTTGAAACAGTTTTTGGCCATTTTCAGAATGTTTTTAAAGGTGGGTCGGAAGATTCGGGAAACCTTTTACAATCAGATTGAACCCCGGTGGGCATGCGGGCGAAAAGGGACCACCCCTCCCGGGGGGCACGCGGACCCTTGTTCCCCCCAATTGCCCGTCACCAGGGTTTTAGGTTTTGGGTTTGGGGCGGAAAAAAGGGCCCAAAACCATCATTTCTTGCTAAAGGACGCGGAGCAGTTCCTCCCCTGTGTGACTTCGTTCGCCGGGGGCAACCCAGGTTTTAAAAAATGCGGGGCACCGCGGGTCCCCTTTACACATGGGGTTGATGGAGCATTTTCTTGTGGGGGTAAATTGGGGGTGGAGAGGAGGGGGGGCTGGACATGGCGCAGGGGGCTGAAATTTTAAAAAGGGTGGAGGGGGGAAAGCGGCGTTTCCTGCCCAAAGGGTGTTGGGGTTCCTGGGCAAGGGGAAGACATTCCCCCAGTGGGCCGTAAAGGACATGTACTGGCCCTGACCGTGTTAAGCTCCAGGCGCCCGGGGCTGCCTTTGCACTTGGAAAAAAAACCGGTTTAAGCTCCGGGACTGGCCCACTTCTGTTCCCCTATTTATAAAGTCGGGGTACTGCCTTTTTGGAAAAAGAAATTAGGTTTGGGAAAAACTCTCCATTTCGGCTCGGCACAACCCTTAGTTTCTAAAACGGGGGCAGAGTCCATTTTTGGAAAAGGGGGGCTCCCAAGTAAAAAAAAATTTGGGGAACAGGAGCACGGTCAACCCCTGCGGCCCTTTGGGTGGTTGGACGCAAAATGTTGTCTCTTTGAAACCGGGGGCGCCCCGTGTCCCCCGGGCAGGTCCCAGGGGGGACGGGGCCGCCCGGGCCCTACTGTGCCCGGGGTCGCATCCGTCCCGTCCCCTCCCCGGACCGCGCTCCCTCGGCCCGCGTCCCCTGCGGCCAAAATGCGCATGCGCCCCCCCTGCGCTCTTTCATGTAGTTTTTAAAGGGGCATGCGCGTAATTGGTTATTGCGGGGCGCTGTCTCTTTTTAAAGTTTTGGCCCCCACGCATTTCCCCCCGCGGGATCTTTGTTCCCCTGTGCCTTTTGAAAAAGCATTCCTGATAGTATAGTTCCCCTTCCGTGCCAGACCTTGCTAGTTTTCGACTTCCGCCCCCTCTCCCGCCTGCCCTGACCTTACCCCCTGTCCCGACAGAACCATTGCCGCCTCCCCTGACCATACTGCCTGTCCCCTACTTTTGGATTAGTTTTTGTACCCCCTTGCACCTCGGCTGCCGCCGCAAGCAAGTGCGTCGGGGGTAACGACTGGTCCTAGCCGCAGAAGTCCCCCGCTTTGTGGCGGGCTCGGGTGAAAACGGGGCTATTAGTTTCCGTTCCCGGGGCGTGGTTTTCCCCCATCGCTTGCGGTGGTCCGGGGATCCACTACAAGCCCCGTTACGTAAGTCCAACCCCATGGATCCCCCAAGGTGCCTTGCCAAGCATCCGGACTTTACGACGATTTTGCCGACAATCGCAACAAATCGCACAACAGAGACAGCAGTTGGGCCAGCTTCTCCATGATTCGTCACCCTTGCATCCCAGCAGCATCTCCGCCTCGTCGGGCCCTCCGTCTACATCTGCTTCCCTTTTGGACCGTGGGACCCAAGCTTTGGCTCCCTCTACCCCATTTCCCGGGGATCCCAAGCTCTGGGGGGTTTCATTAGCATGCTCTATGCACGGGGAGCTGGGGCGGCCCATTTTCCCTCGGAGGTCTAAGGGGGCCTTCGTTGTGAGTCTACTTTCCGGAAGGGCCCCGGGTTTGGGGCAACCCCCCTCTGGAACGGAACGACCATGGGACTGCGGCCCTACAGCCCTTTCCCCTCCAGGAATTCCGCACCGTTTTTTCGAGGAGGGGGCCGGTTCCTTGCGAACCGCCCTCTTGACCCTTCGTCAGGTCAGTCCTTTGGGGACTTGCGGTTTAATTCCGTACCCTGGCTTGGGAGCTCGCAGGAAGATGCCACCCTCCGCCCTTTAAAAAAGGGGCCGCCCAGCGGGGGTAAAAGGCTTTACAGAAAGAGACCTCCCTCCCCCTGAACAAATTATTCACCTTGCCACTGCATCGATATAAGGTTCACGGGAAAACAGGAGAGTTTCGCCAAAAAAGGAGGCTGCTCCCCTCTCGTCGTTTTCCCGGGCCCCTGTGTTCCCCATTCCCAAATTTCCACCTCCAAAACCCCCAGGGGGAAAAACCTATGCAAGGGGACCGGGCCACTTAACGGAGAAAGACTAAACCGCCGTCGTCAGGAAGTTTGGGGCTCTACTGGCCCCCGGGACCCTTCCACAAAAAGTCCCCCCTTCGTTCGCGTGGGGAAAACCCTTCCCTAGGTGCCTGGGGAGGGGCGGCCCTAGGTGCAGTTTCTTCCTCTCCACGTTTGATGATGCCGGGAGGTGTGTTGCGCTGGTTTTGTTGGGAGCTCAGCCTTCCGGGGATGGGGTCAGGGGAACTTTTCCGCCTTTTTGGAACCCCGGTACCGCGGCCTGAAAGTCCGCCTGGGGGAAACCTTTGTGTTTCTTGGGTTAGTGGGGGGGCCCCCTCACTGTTCCATCCGTACATAACCCCGGCAGTGACTTCGGGGGGGGGCTCTCAAAAGGAAGTTTCAGGTTCCACTTCTGTTCCGGCTTCCTCGGGGACCCCTTTTGGGGGCTTCCCTGGCTGCAACGTCCGCCCCCCCCTGGATTGGAAGACGGTTTGGGTCCTGCTTTGGGGGGCCCAAAATGCCAAAACCCTCTGTTGGAGGTGCCACCCCCCGGGCCTCCATTTCTCCGCCCCCGTTGCCGACCCCTTCCCACCTACCGGTGATCCCAGGACTTTGGGGCGTTTTCTCGGAAAAGGAGGCCGATCGCTGCCCCCCAAATTCCCCCTTACGACTCCCCCTTTGTTTCCCCTTCAGGAACCAGTCCCCCCCGGGGAAGGGGTTACCGTGCCCGTACCGGAAAATCGGCCAGTCGGGAAATTTAAGGAGAATTTGCAGAAAGGGTTTTTCCTAAGTCTCCCCCCCACCGGGAAAACCCGGGTTTTTTTTTCGTACAGAAGAAGGATGGTTCCCCCCGTGTGATGACTAGGGGACTCAATAAAATCACCGAAAAAAAAACGACCCTCCCCCGTATCCCCAAAACTTTTCGACCCCTTAAAGGGGGGCTAAAGTGTTTTCAAAGTTGGATCTGCGGGGTGCCTAAACCTCATCAGAATTCGGAGGGGGACATGGGCGGCTTTTTAATCCGAGTGGACTTTTCGAATATCTCGTGACCCCCCTTTGGGCTTGAAAGCCCCAGCAGTGTTTCAAAAATTTGTTAACGAGTCTTCCAGGATCTTTTGTACCCTCGTTATAGTGTATTTGGTGCACCCTAATTTTCCCCCCGATCTTCAACGCACCGAAACCCAAGTGCGCCAGGTTCTGCGGCGTCTGCGCACAATTGTGTACGCCAAGTGGAGAAAAGTTTATTCCTCAGACCAGCCCACCATTCCTCGGGGATTCGTCTCTGCCCAAGGGCCTGAAGATGGACCCCGCTAAACTCTTCGGGGCTCAATGGTCGTTGTCGGCTTCGGGCCATTTAGGTTCCTGGGCTTCGCGAATTATTACCGTCAATTTATTCCCCCCCTTCTCCACTTTGGTGGCTCCTATCTGGCCCTCCTAGGAAAAAACGCAACCCGGATGCTGGCTCCAAGGCTGAGAAGGCGTTTGTTTAACTAAAAACTGCCTTCTCCCCTCCCTGTCTTGGTCGGGCCTGATCCCGGAAACCCCTTTTCCTTGGAGGTGGATGCTTGTTCTGTGGGGGGAGGGGGGTTCCCCACACAGAAAGGTCCCAAGGGAAAAATTCTCACAGTGGGTTCTTCTCTAAAGGACTTTTCGCCGGGGAGCGGAAATAGCATTTGGGGATGGGACTCTTGGCCTCAAATTAGCCCCGGAGGGTGGCAAAATTGCTGGAGGGGGCTCATACCCAATGACATCTTTACGGAAACCCTAAAATTTATGTCCTTCAGCGGGGCCCAGCGCTGAACCTCGCCAAGCCCCTGTCTCTCTTTTTTTTTCACGTTTCGACTTTCGCATACTTTCCACCCGCGAGAAAAACGTCAAGGGCGCCCTCTCCCCTGCCTGGAGGGTCGGTGAAGAACCCGTGTCACAACACATCTTTTTTCCCCAAAAGGTGGTTACGGGGCCCCGCAAACCCAGAACGTCCCCCTTGGCAAGACTTTCGGCGGGGCACGCAGGGGAAAAGGTTTTGGAATGGGGGCATGCTCTCTCTTGGCTGGTCTTCCCCGGGGCCGGAAGTCCTACGCTTTGTCTCACGGCATATGGGGGGCCGTCTGGCACGGATGTCCAAGGACTTCCGCTCCCTGTATCACATGTGTCGGAACAAGGTCCCACGTCACGACCTGCAGGTCTCTTGCATCCCCTGCCCGTGCCCGAG
The DNA here is from genome assembly GCA_025379985.1 of Phyllomedusa bahiana. Classification (NCBI taxonomy): domain Eukaryota; kingdom Metazoa; phylum Chordata; class Amphibia; order Anura; family Hylidae; genus Phyllomedusa; species Phyllomedusa bahiana. Next base: position 8,454 of record JAODAL010030959.1, on the reverse strand, counting down.
ATCCCCTTGGGCGCAAATAGCCATGGTTTTCATCACGACCCTTCCGGCCTCCTCTTGGGGAAATTTGGTCTTGGGTGGTTACTGACCGGTTTCAAGATTCCCCCTTCGGCTTCTCCCTGGCTGCCCTCGCTCCACAATTAGTAATCATTTCTTCCGCATATTTTTCCGCTTATGGGTTACCTTCAACATTGTCTCCGACGCGGTGTTTTTTGTTTTCCCCATTTTTGGGTGCACTTGCTCCCCTCTGCAAGTCAAGCTGGATTTTGCACCCTAACCCCAAACCAATGGGCAAGGGGGAGGGGGGTGAACCAAAATTTTGGGGGAATACCTGCGTCCTTTGTACGGGACGTCAGGACAAAAGGGCCGAGCTGCTCCCTTTTGGGCGAATTCTCTCAAACCCTGCGTCTGGGGGCTCCCCGGGTCTTCCATCTTTGTATCTATGTCCCGCCACCCCACCCCCCCCTTCCCTGCTACTGTTCGGATTTTGTCCGCTGTCAAGACCAAGTTTGGGGTATCAAGGGCCCTCTGCAGGGGACGCGAGTTCCTAATTTGGGCCCTTGCCCGTATGAAGCTCGGCTGCAAAAGGGAAAAAAAACCCGCCCCCAAAATTTCCCCCCAGGGGACAAAGTTTGGCTCTCCCCCGAGGGTACGTGCGCCTGAAGGTTTTCCCGGGCTTAATTGGGCCCTCGCTTTCCCCGGACCCTTTAAATTTCTTGCGTTGAACCCGGGTGACGTACCCTCCTTGCCTCCATCTCTCCGGATCCAAAAGCATTCCAGTTTCCCCCCTTAAAGGTGGCCTGAACCCTTTTTTCAAAGGATGTAACACCTTCCCCATAGCCCCGTCCGCTGACATCATTGAGGTAAAGGAATCTTGGAGATGAAAACGGTCAGAGGGAAAAAGCTTCTTCACTAGATTGGAAAGGGGATGGACCCAGGAAGGTCTGGGAGCCAGAAAGCAACATCCGAAACGTGACCTCCCCCCAAGTTTTTTGCATCCTAAGAAGGAGAGGAGGCTAAGGGGGGGGGGTCTGTAAAGGGTTGCGCCGGCCCGGGAAGGACCGGGCACCCGGTCCCCCGGGGAGGTCCCCGGCGGGGGGCGGGTGCCCCCGCGGGTCTATGTGGGGCCTGGGGCGATCTGTCCCGTCTCCTCACCTGACGCGCTCCTTCGGTCCCTTTTCCCCTTCTGGCCCGAATGGCATCCGCCCCAGCGCGGCGCGCTGTTCATATAGATTTAAAGGGACAGTGCGCCGGTAATTGGCTAATTGCCGGACGCTGTCACTATTTAAGTTTTGGACCCATGTCACTTCCCCGCTGGATCTTTGTTGCCCTGTGCCTTTGAGAAAGCGTTCATGATAGTATAGTTGCCTTGCCGTGTACCAGACCTTGCTACGTTTCTCAACTCCGAACCTCTGCCGCCTGCCCTGACCTTACCACCTGTCCACGACCACGAACCATTGCCGCCTGCCCTGACCATACTGCCTGCTCACCACTACGATTCTTGGATTACATTTTTGTACCTCGCTGCACCTCGGCTGCCGCCGCAAGCAAGTCACGTCGGGAGTAACGACCTGGTAGCCTCACGCCGCACCAAGTCCATCCCGCTTTGTGGCGGGCTCTGGTGAAAACCGGGGGCTACTTAGATTCCGTTCCCTGGCGTGGCTTACTCCATCGCTTGCGGTGGTCCAGCGGATCCACTACCAAGTCCGTTACACTCTTTGCAATCGCCTCGCTGAATGACTGCTGGCGCCATGAGTGGCGAGGAGCAGGAGCATCTGGACCGGGAGATGATGTCAAAGAGAAACAGCTCCCTTCTGCAGAGGTGGTGGAGCCTTGACTGGCTGCAATGGCATGCGTGCCACTGGGCGCTGCTGCTGTTGCTGTTGCTGCGGCGGCAGGATGGACCACCACATCTGAGCCACGTTTCTCCCAGGCCACTGGATGGTGACGCTGCATGTGTTGACGCAGGACCGTGGTGCCAACGTTAGCTCCCTGGCCACGCTTCACTTTCTGCTTACAGATTCTACATATGCCCATATTCAGCTCCTCCGGTGTCTTAGCAAAGAACTGCCACACTGCTGAGTATCGGATTTTACCGCCAACGCTACGCACTGAGTGACTACTGCCGCCGCTGCCTCGCTGAGCCCCTGTGCCCCTACTTTCTTGGACCTGCGAAGCGGGTTTTTTACCCCGTGGCCGCTTGGCTCCCGACCTCACACTGCTGCTATCCTGCTGACTGACGGCCACACGACCCACTTGCTGCCTGACGCGCAAGCTGACGCCCTCTTCTCCTGACGATGGTGAAGCCCTTGCCTCACCCGGCTCCCAAGTGCGGTCGGCTATCATCATCATCTATTTGTGTTTCATCGTCACTGCTGTCCTCATCACCGGTCTTGGTATGCAGAGGCTGACCCCTCACAACATGACCTCCCATGCCACTCTCCACATCTATACTTTGCCGCCTACTGCAAGAAGCAGGGGATATTGGCCCCATTTCTTCGCTGCCAAGTAGCTGCTGACTGCCCTCCTCAAAAAAACACAGTTTCTTTTACTGAGTACAAATGCAGAACAACGCTTAATTAACCCCTGGATGTAAATTGCGCCAAACAATTGAGCCACCACAAACTAGTAGCTTTGTAGCGTGTTACAATGCGGTGTTTTTTACGCTACACAACAAGAGATAAAATTGTAATTAACCTTCGCTTGTGAATTATGCTACAGGAAAAATGTATATATTTTGGCGTTGAAAATTACGGTTTCTTGGGATCACCACAGCTGAAAAACAACGCTTAATTAACCCCTGGATGTAAATTGCGCCAAAGAATTGAGCCACCACAAACTAGTAGCTTTGTAGCGTGTTACAATGCGGTGTTTTTTACGCCACACAACAAGAGATAAAATTGTAATTAACCTTTGCTTGTGAATTATGCTACAGGAAAAATGTATATATTTTGGTGTTGAAAATGACGGTTTCTTGGGATCACCACAGCTGATAATCAACGCTTAATTAACCCCTGGATGTAAATTGCGCCAAAAAATTGACCCACCACAAACTAGTAGCTTTGTAGCGTGTTACAATGCGGTGTTTTTTACGCTACACAAGAGATAAAATTGTAATTAACCTTCGCTTGTGAATTATGCTACAGGAAAAATGCATATATATTTTGGCGTTGAAAATGACGGTTTCTTGGGATCACCACAGCTGAATAATTAACCCCTGGATGTAAATTGCGCCAAAGAATTGAGCCACCACAAACTAGTAGCTTTGTAGCGTGTTACAATGGCGTGTTTTTTACGCTACACAACAAGAGATAAAATTGTAATTAACCTTCGCTTGTGAATTATGCTACAGGAAAAATGTATATATTTTGGCGTTGAAAATGACGGTTTCTTGGAGTCACCACAGCTGAAAAACAACGCTTAATTAACCCCTGGATGTAAATTGCGCCAAACAATTGAGCCACCACAAACTAGTAGCTTTGTAGCGTGTTACAATGGCGTATTTTTTACGCCACACAACAAGAGATAAAATTGTAATTAACCTTCGCTTGTGAATTATGCTACAGGAAAAATGTATATATTTTGGCGTTGAAAATGACTGTTTCTTGGGAGTCACTATAGCTGAATAACAACGCTTAATTAACCCCTGGATGTAAATTGCGCCAAAGAATTGAGCAGCCAAAAATGAAGTGGTATTTGTATTGTAAAATCGCTGTTTCTTTAAATGAATACAACAGGAACTGGCTTAGATCCCCCTTGGATATTCAATGTGCTGTGAGCAGATAGGATTTAAATGTATATGCAGCTGCAGTGGACGCACACTGGATTTCAGATCCAATACCCCAAAAAATCAGAAATAGAACGTTAAGAGAAGCAGTCTCTGAGACAAGCTGAGACACCCCACAAAAATCGCTGTATAAAAATCAATTCTTCAGTAAGAGTTATCAGCCGCGGCAGCACCTTCCCTGATGAGCACAGTGAGAGGAGTGTGAGCTCCCAGCGTCGCGCCCGGACTTATATAGTGCGGTGACGTCACAGAATCCCGCCGGTCTCTGATTGGATTCATCTCTGCACATGTCATGCAGGCTATGCCCTTCTTCCTCCCAGAGTGCTTTGCCCCATGTAGCGCCATGTGCTCGCAGCCATTTTATCAATCAAAAGCACACTTCGTTCACCCGAAGTCCCCCAAACTTCGACTTCGTTCAGAACCGAAGTTTTCCTGAAATTCTAAACGAATTCCACTTCGTTAGAATCAATTCGCCCATCTCTAATTATATTGAAGTAGAGCTTCTTCACCTTTTTTTAGGCCATCATTCAAGAACTGTGTAATGTGTGTCACATGGTGCTTGCTTGGACGTCTGTGATTTCACTATTCACAGCATATGAGCGACTTCCACTGCTGTGTTTGTCGCGCCAGAACTGATAGACATTGTGATGAGTGAACTTGTTGACTCCGAAATTTTGCCTGGCTACCTCTTAGCTTTAGAATGAATAGATGGACTTCATTTCATATTCTCCCACCTGTCATGGCACTCCTATACTGCAGTTTGGCAATTTTATTTGACAGGAGTCAAATGAGTGTGATGATGCAGTTTCTCTTTTCTTGGGAAATCTTCTTCATGGCTGTTTTTCAATTTGAACCAGTGACCTTTTGCTTGGGCATTATCCTAAAAACGCACAGAGCTTTTAGGGAATGTGAGAACAGGTTGCAATTTATAGTATACAAGAAGAAACAGATTGTTTCACCACCATGAGCAAAGAAGTAACAATGCAGTTACATGACAAGAATCTGTATAACTAAGCATATGCTAAATAGTTGCAAGTGAAATTTATGTATGAGATATCCTAGATGATTGTCAATAAAATGATGGTAGTCTCACATTCAAAGCTGTAGTGGATGGTGAGATATGAAGCCTGAAAGTAAATAGTTCAAAACAGTGTTACCCTTTTGCTTGGCACTGTATAATAACATTCTTATATTCATAACAAATCTGCGATATGTATACATAGACTATCATTTTCTACACTACTTTGCCCCTTTAGGTCCCTGCTTCTCTAAGTATACCATCCATTGAGTTTAGGATTTTCTTAGTACAAAATAAGCTTTCTTGAAAGTCTATTCTGATTTCCAATAGAGGTGGATATAATTCTGAGAAGTAAAGGGAATTTTTACCTCAAGACACCCTATAAGATCCTGTTCCTCATCCTCTGTATGCACCCATACACCTCTCATCCAACATAATGTGGAATCGTCAGTGGGAAACAAAATAAATTTACAATAAAGTGAAAACCTTGGAACAAGCAGGCAGGTAAAACCTGTGTAAGACAGATTATTTGTCTGGTTGAGGAACAGGGTAAAAATAAAGAAATCTGAATGCAATGTGCTGGTCACTTTCAGTATCACATTTCTTCTCAAGAACAGTAGTGATGAGCGATTGTGTCAACTATCGTTATCGATTCGATAGTCGATATCGGCAATTATCATGTTGATTTCCGATAGGCGAAAACAGATTATTGCCAATGACCATTAAAGTCTATGGGAGAGGAACAACACCTTCATTCTTACACCCAAACAGGACTGGAGAAGCTGGAATTAACATCCACAACAGTAAACTGGATACGTGCTACATCTTAGGCAAGACAATTAGGCAACAAGAGTAACAAAAAAAAAATCACACACTTATTCAATATCCCTGTCTTGTACCACAGCATGACCCTTAAATCTGCATGACCCACAAATTAAAAAGTGCCAGAAGGCAGTATTATTTGAACCATCATTTTACTTGTACTGGACATTGACTATCCCTGTCCATGACCGCAGCATGACCCTTAAACCTGTCTGACCCACAGATTAAAAAGTGCCGGAAAAAGGAGTCTTTGAACCACCATTTTAGTTTAACTGGACATAGAGGGCGACATGTATGAATCTCGCCACGTCGGAGTGCATGTTTCTGCCAGTTTTCCAGCAAAATTTGCGCCTCATGTATGTCGGCGCCGAGGTGCGCTCATACATGCGGTGTAAAGTCCGCTGCACCTCGTCAGTGTGTGAGGCGCAGTGCGGGACTTAGGCGCAGTGCGGGACTGCGCCTGAGATTTGCCGCCCGACGTAGTGCGCTCATACATGCCGTGTAAAGTCCACCGCGCCTCGCCAGTGTGTGGGGCGCAGTGCGGGACTTAGGCGCAGTGCGGGACTGCGCCTAATATTTGCCGTCCGAGGAGGTGCTCTCATACGTGCGGGGAAAAGTCCACTGCGCCTCGCCAGTGTGTGAGGTGCAGTGCGGGACTGCACCTAACATGTATTCCGATTCGAGACAGGCTGGAAAACAGCGAGAAATCGTTAAAGATGTCCGTGCGGCATAGAGTATGAAACAAAAAAATCGCCTTTATAAAGGCGTACAACAGTCTCTGAAAAAGAGCTCAAACCTACTAAAAAAAATACATGAATAAAACCACTTTCCAAAAATCTAGAACGGAGCAACATCGGGAATTTGGATATTAAAAATTGCCGGGAAATACAGTAATTCAAATTCTGTAAGCTCTTCTCATTGGTCGACAGAAACCAGCCAATCAGAATAGGAGCGACAGTGACCCATTAAAACCTATGGAGAAGTATGGACCAATCAAAATCAAAGGCGGGACAGTTCAAAATACAGTAATAATGCAGAAAAGAGCTGATTGGTTGAGCTAGCGGGGGCTTGGCTATCCCGACCAATCAGAGCGCAAGCTACTTGTCCCATTATAGTCTATGTAGAAGACAATTTAAAGAGGAAAAATCGGTCCTAAAAAATAACTTTTATTAAATATAATTTAAAATATCGTGATCTATCTCAAAGAACTCACAAAACACTGTGGGAGGGAAAACAACAACCACATGGGTAGGACCAGAGTGATATACAAAACCTGGTCCTATAAACCTAACATACCCCTACCTAACTGAGAAAGATACAGGATAGTCGCCCCGATAAGGGCGTTCCTGTCCACAGCCTTACCCTAATTCAAAAACACCCTGATATTCCTCATGGTCCCGTCCCAACATGTTTCAATCATCCATGACATCATCAGGGGACAGTCTGGAAAGATATAAATGGACCAAGTATCTGGGTATAATAACAAATAAATGGCTGCAATAATGCGAGGCACAAGAATTAGAGATAAATACCTGATGGTAATTACTGATGCAGAGACAACATACCATGCCGTGTTTACATAACAAAAGAGGACACCACCTTACGTTTCATCTGCATAATGCCGCCTTGTAGGTTTGCAATATAAACCAGCAAGACCACCAGGCTGTGGGAAGTACAAAAACAAAGAGGGAGATAAGATAAACAGCCAACCCCAAACAAACCCCCCACCACAAAGCATACACACATATAACTTACTATTGAGTTTCAGAACTGTAAGTCATCTCCCGCCCTGTAAGGGCATGACGAGGGCTTAATGCATAGCTCGCATAGCTCTGGCCAAGATAAAAGAGTCCAGATGGACGAATTATCTTAAATCTGAATGGGTAGCACTAGAATCCCTATCAAAGAACCGCGAGCTATGCATTAAGCCCTCTGACAAGGGGGGCAACATTGTAGTGATGAACTGTCAGCAATATCGGGAGATGTGCCTGAATCTTTTAATGGATAAAAATTGCTATGCACGTTTATCAGCAGATCCTACTATGGGTTTTCAGGCAGAACTAAAAAGTTTATTAACACAGGCAAAAGAGATGGAACTCATTGACCAAGTTGAATATGACTTTCTATATCCACGCACACCTAAGGTTGCTACATTTTATGCTTTGCCCAAAGTTCACAAGGGGGTGTCCCCCTTGAGGGGACGTCCCATTGTCTCTGGGATAGGGGCCCTTTGTCAAAATTGTGGTATCTATCTAGACCACATATTGGCACCATTTGTTGAAACCTTACCATCCTTTGTTAGGGACACCATGGATCTATTAAAGCGCATTGAGGGACTGACGATTGGTGAGAGTGCCTTTTTAGCAAGCATCGACGTAGAGGCCCTATATACGTCGATACCCCACTCTATGGGATGCAGGGCTGTTGAATTCTCTCTTCCAGAGGGGTACACCTTAGGGCTCACAACAGGTTTGTTGGGGAACTTTTGTATTTTACCCTCACAAGGAATTATTTCCTGTTTGATGGGGACGTCTTCCACCAGCTACAGGGTACAGCCATGGGCAGTTCCTGTGCCTCGGCCTATGCAAATCTGTACCTGGGCTGGTGGGGAGACGTCCGTGGTCTTCGGTGACTCCCCTCCTCCTTTCTCTGACCATATAGCCCTGTGGGCTAGATTCATTGATGATATCTTTATCATCTGGAATGGTTCACAAGAAGAATTTGCTCAGTTTGTACAGAACTTGAATGTCAATACGTTTAATCTCATTTAGTTTGAATTTCTCGAATTTTTACCATTCCCTTTATATCGGTATTGGCAGGGTCAGGGGGG
>JAODAL010030958.1:15000-49165 GCA_025379985.1 Phyllomedusa bahiana | reverse complement strand
GCTAAGGGGTCATATCTTTTATTTGCCCAGCAGGATTTTGATACCAAAATGAAACATCCAAAAGCCTCGGCTAGTAACTTTTTTCTTTGATCTCCACCGCGGGCAGGTTTAGTAACCCTTTCTATACCCAGAAAGGTAAGACTAGTGGTATCTCCTTGATGAATATCATGGAAATGTTTCGAAACCATAGACATGCCTAATGAAAAAGATTTTTTAGTATCAGATATGTGTCTCCGAATACTTACTTTTAAATTGCATGTGGTACAACCCACATATTGTTTAAGGCAAGCATTACAGGTTATTAGATAAACAACAAACCGAGTATTACAGTTGATATATGTGGTTATATCGTATTTATGCCCAGTACTTATAGAGCGAAACTCCTTAGAGACTGTTACAAAATTGCATGTGATACATTTAGAATGGCCACATTTGTACATCCGTTTGTTAGTTAACCAAACAAGAGTAGACATAATAGAATTAGAAAAATTACTGGGGGACAAAATCGATCTCAGGTTCTGACCTCTCCTAGAGACAAAATGAACCTCATTTTCCCCAATAAACTGTTTGTTCCCCTCCTGATCTAATATGAGGGGAAGGTATTTTTTGATGATTTTGCAAATGGCCTTAAACTGTGGGCTATATGTAGTGGCAAATACAATTTTATTTTTGTCTTGATTAGTATCATATAATTTCTCTTTAAGAAGACAGTCTCTTGAAACCTTGGATATTTTTTTACTGGTTTTCTCCAATAACCATTTTGGATATCCTCTCTCACTAAGTCGATCTCGAGCTTCTTTCTCAAAGGCTGGAAAAGCCTCTAAGTTAGAGCAATTTCTCTTAAGTCTCGTCATTTCCCCGAAGGGGATAGCCTGAATTACATGATGGGGATGATGTGATGTAGCGTGTAGGATGGTATTGCGAGCAATGTTTTTTCTATAGGGGAATATTTCAACCTTGTTGTTGGCCCCAGCAATAGTTACATCAAGAAAATTAACTCTTTCAAGAAACTGGTCACATGTAAATTTAAGATTCATATTATTATGATTAATGTACCGACCAAATTACATAGCCTGCTCGTAGGTACCTCCCCACATCAGGAGCAGGTCGTCTATATAACGACCATACCACCTGATGTGGGGAGAAAAAGGGCAAGAAGAATTGAACAGATATCTCTCCTCCCAGGCCGACATATATATGTTGGCCAAGGAAGGAGAGAATCTGGCCCCCATCGCAGCACCACAACGCTGTAAGTAGAATAAGCCATCAAAACAAAAATAGTTGTGGCTCAACAGTAGTGTTGAGCGATTTTTATCGACAAAGTTGAAATCGGCAAGGTTTTTATGGTGATCGAAATTTCCAGATCATGCGATAATTAAGGTTAAAATCTGTGCATCATCTATTAAGATCGCGCCTTTTTCGGCGCTTCCTGTAATTTTGGCGGCCAGCAAATCAGATTACAGAATAGAGCAGGGTGAGATGTGTGTGCGACGTCATGACTGGGATGTGTATGGTTGCGATTGGCTGGAAAAATCACATGACCTCGTTTACATAGAACATCGTTTCCTGTTTCAGCCTCATGCCCTCTCACGCTCATAGGGAAAAGGACCTGCGTTCCCCGGGCCAAACAGCCAGCAAATTACTATTTCGCACAGAAAAAACCCTACTTTGCTGTGATCCCCCAATTTAGTTAGTTTTGGGGATTTGAAACTTTTTATGTTTGCTAGAAATTTTAAAAAGCAAACTACCACTGAAATTAACGGCGGTGGGACCGGGGGGGGGGGGGCCCCCCCCGGGCGAAACAACAAGCCTATCTTTAAAGAACACGGGAAAAGTTCACCAAGATTTAGTGTAGAATTGTAGGAATATTTTATTAAAACATTTTTTGAATTGAAAAAAATTTTTTGGAATTTGGGGGGGACCAAAACTTATATTGAAAAACACATTTTAGAAAATGCAGGTCCTTTGTTCTGCAAAACTCCATTTTTATTATCAGTATACTTTTTTCAGATGGGGTTTCAATTTTACCCATTACACCTGTGACTGTTGATAAACCCCCTTTCATTTAAAATTAAAAACCAAAATCTTGATCGCACGGGTTGTTTTTCCCCAAAAATACCCGTGTATCATACGAAAACATCAATTACGTGTTTTTTGATTTTTTGCGCCTCAGCACGTTCATTGACGCAGCATCTACATAAATCTTAAAACAGAAATTTCTAATTCACCACAGGTGAATTGAAAGGTGCAAAAAATCCCCTTTTATTATACAAAACATAACAGTTGCGTGTTTTTTGACTTTTGCGCCCCCAGCACTGTTCATTGACCAGCATCTACTAAATCTTAAAAACAGCAATTCTATTTCACCACGGGTGAATTAAAAGGTGCAAAAAATAAGTTTTATTATATCAAAACATAACAGTTACTTTTTTTTTGATTTTGCGCACCCAGCACTGTTCATTGACGCGACTACGTAAATTTTAAAAACAGCAATTCTATATCACCCAGGGAATTGAAAAGGTAAAAAAAATACATTTAAAATTATATCAAAAAAACAGTTACTTTTTTTTGATTTTTTGCGCACCCAGCACTGTTCATTGACGCAGCATCTCGTAAACAAAAAACCAAAAATTCTAATTTTCACCACAGTGAATTGAAAGGGAAAAAAAAATACAGTTTATTATATCAAAACTAACATTACTGTTTTTTTGATTTTTGCGCACTCAGCACTGTTTCTTTGACCAGCATCTACGAAAAATTAAAACAGAAAATTCATTTCACCAAGGTGAATTGAAAGGTGCAAAAAATACATTTTTATTATATCAAAACAAACTTTTACTTTTTTTTTTACTTTTGCGCCCCCAGCACTTTTCTTTGACGCAGATCTACGTAAACTTAAACGCAATTCAAAAATTCACCAAGTGAATTGAAAGGTGAAAAAAATACATTTTTATTTATCAAAACATAACAGTTACGGTTTTTTGACTTTTCCGCACCACACGTTCATTGACGCACATCTACTAAATTTTAAAACAGCAATTCTAAAATTCACCACAGTGAATTAAAAGGTAAAAAAATACAGTTTATAATATCAAACATAACAGTTATGTTTTTTTAATTTTTTGCGCACCCGCACTGTTCATGACGCAGCATCTACTAAATCTTAAAAACAGCAATTCTATATTAAACCACAGTGAATTAAAAAGGTCAAAAAAACAGTTTATTAACAAAACATAACATTTTACTTTTTTTGTTTTTGCGCACCAGCACTGTTCTTGACGCAGCATCACAAAATTTTAAACAGAAAATTCTATATTCACCACAGTGAATTGAAAGGTGCAAAAAATACCGTTTATTAAAACCAAAAGATAACAAATACGTGTTTTTTGATTTTTGCCCAGTCCAGATTTTGTTGATAGACACCTTGCAGTTAAATTTGAACCCAGCAATTTTGTTTTGATTAGAGGGTTTTGAGAATAGTTTGATTTTGCCGTCTTTTTAAATAAGAGTTTTCCCAAAAACTTTTCCCAAATACCTTCTCAAATTTTTTAATTTCTAAACATGAGCAAATGCAGGGGTAAGCGGCAAAGAGGGGGGTAGCACATGGAGGAGAGTACAGAGAAGGGCCTTCCAGGCTGGCGACAACCCCAAAGCCAGCGGACGATTGCAGGACCGTCAGGCCTGTCTTCCTGGGTCGGGCCCGTGAATCTAATAACGAACATCGTCCCCAAATCTGCCTTCGGGGTTAAATCAACCTGCTCTAGGGCAACCTCCCGCCTCGCAGTCACGGCCAAAATTTTTCCGTCATACACACAAAACCTCCAACAGAAGCCCCCAAAATTTTCAACTCGTTACCCCCACTGTGGATAATCCTTTGTCTGAAACCTCTTGAGACAAAATGCGGTTGGGGTCAAAGGCATTTAAAAGATCAAAGAGGAGATTTAGTCTGCTCGACGCCCATTTATGATCCATCAGAGGGGGGAAAGAAACCGGTCAATGGGCGAAAACCCGGGGCGGTCGGCAACCCCTTTGCAGTGCCCCTTGTTGCCCGCACTTCTGGATGCAGAAAGTCAGACGACCAAGTCCCCCTTGTTGATAATGATATGACGACTTGCGGACCCCATCCTGGTCTTTTTCCCAAATTTTGCTTGCGAGCGCTCATCAGGACGGGGGAGGAAGCGATGGGTAGTGTAAAAACGGTCCCACCACAAAAAGGGGAGGCGTCGCAAATCCGCTGATATGTTCCGCCAGCCACGGTCCCAGCGCAAACCCCGCTCCTCCTTATCGCCTCAAAAAGGTCCAACCTCTCAACCGGCCTTCTTTGAGAAAGCCCCGATTCCCCCACAGTCATATCCCCCTTTTGCCTAAACGCATAATAAGTCAAAAAACCAAAAGTGGTTAACCACCACCAAAAACAATCCCATGCAGCGAATGCAAGTTGAAATGGAGGGAAACACGGGCCCAAAAAAAGGCCAACCGACGCCAGCCTCCAACCACGTCACACCCCTGTCTCCGCCCCCTCCTCCTCCGCCACCACCAAGCTTCCTCACTGCCCATTCTTAGAGTCTATCAGGGATCACCTCCGCTTCAGCCTCCACCGTGCCCAGACCACCCACCACCAGAGCCCATCCTACTCCTTCCCTTCCGCCATTTGAACACCTTTCACGCCTAAAAAGGGGGCCAGTCTACACCACCTTCGTTTTCATTTTTGGGGGAGCAAAGAAACACTTTAACCCAAACCAGCCCAAACCCAAAAAGGCCGACTCGGCATTCCCCAGGCTTTTGGCCGGGAAAATTTTTGCCTTTCCGTCTGGGGGACACAGATGGGTTCCGCCACGTCATGGCCCTCCTTGCCCCCAATACCAGATGCCAGCAGGCATTTCTTTGCCAAAAACCTCCCTGCCCTGGCCCCCCACTGCATCTAAAATTCAAACCTTGTCTGCATCTGTGTCCGGGAAAAGTCCATTCCCCACCGAACTGGACTATAAGCACGGCCCAAGGGCCGCATATCTCTGGACGCTCACGGGGTTAGCTGGGGATTCTCTGGGGGTGACGGGGGCTCTCGGGCTCGGCGCACCTCTTCCCAAAACCGCAGGGATGGTGAGGGGTCTTTCCCCCAAGGTCCTCTGGGGCTCACGGCCCAGAACACCAGGGCCCTGTTGAAATTTAAAACTCCTTTGGGGACCGTTCACACACAGGCAGGACTGTGGACGGCTCTAACAACGAACCGACGCGGCTGGGGTGACAAGAACCTGTGCCAGGGAAGGGGGGTGCGAAACGGCAAATCTGCTGGCCGCCCTTAAGACGTAGCTGGGGCACATCCCTTGGGCCCGGACATTTATGAAAAATTGTCGTCCAGAAATTTCTAAAGAGTACCCCGGTCTGGCTGCCCGAAGAAGGGTCAGGTCTGAGTTCGCACTTCCCCCGTCGCCCCTCTTTTCCCGCCTGGGGCGTTCACGCACTCGACCTCCCCGTCAACCTCTCATTGTTTTACGGGCAACACCGGAATTCCCCCCCTCCCATGCCCCGCGAATTGTGGCCCACAATGCCATTACGCATACAATGACCATGGCCCGACAACAGCGGTACGACCTCGGGGTTTGAACCCCGAGATGGAGGCAGGTAAAGAGCCCGCACCATCCTGCCAGTTTTGAAAAAGCCACCCAAAAAAATCAGGCGGACAATGCCCTTGTCAGCATGACATTGTGGTGACTTAGTTCTGGAACCCATCGTTGAACCTGAAACAACCCGGGCCCCCACGACGGAGGAGGAGACGGGCACAGAGCGGCACGGCCTTTTTCTCCGTCAAAAACCCCAAGGCCCACAGTTTCACAATTTTCATCGGGCTTTTATTAACAGTGGTTCGGGTCAGACTAGGCAAGGTGGGGCATCAGCCCAGGGTCATCATCCAGGGAAGTCAGGGCTTGGGTTAAAACTGGCTGGAGGCAGCGGGGGGGAGGGAAAGGGGAGGAATTCCAGACACGAGTTACCGGGCGTCCCCTGCCTTGGAAAAAAGGGGGCCCCAATTTTTTTGAGGAGAGAAGAAGAAGGAAGACAGTTTCTAGGCCCCCGACCCAGGGCTGGGAAATCAAGGCTCCATCTCTCCAAAAGGTGCTTGGATGCTCCCTTTCCCCAACAGATTCCTCGCATTAAGGCCCTCAAAAGAACAACTTTCTGGGGGGCCACCCTCCTGGATCCCCGGGCAAAACAAAAATCAGCACTTTTTCCTTCCCCCCACCCAAATAGAGATAAAATCAGGGAAAGGAACCTTTCTGATTAACAACGGAACACTGTTTTTGCTGCTTTCCCCTTTTCCCCCCAAAGTCACGGTTTGGGAAAAACATCAGCGCGTGACACAGTAAGTGCCAAGTAGGGGTGCGCAGCACAGGGAAGGGGGCAGAAGCCTAATGGGTGACCTCGGCAATCTTTGAACCACCTCACCCGAAGCAAAGCAAACACACCCAACACACAGAGACAGCTTAAGATCAGGTTTCACGACACGCGCTCAAAACCGATTTTTTGATGTTTCCGGACCCAATAGACTTCCTGGGTATCCAAAATGGACGAATGGCCCGAGATGGCTCGTCACCCATAGAGGTGTTGTCCTGCCAGCAGCCAGCTCATATCTGACGGACCTTCAGCACAGCTGGAGGGGTTTATTAAACAAAAGCATCCGGCCCTTTCCACAGATAATGGGATCGTTTGACTTTCATCAAGAGAACAAGGGAGGATCTCTGATGGGTGTTTTTGGCCCCAAATTTTCGAGGGGCACCGAAAGTTGCCAGTCACTTCACATTCCTTTTTAAACAAAATGTCCTCTTGAAAAAACTTTTTTTTAAAAAGATCATTTCTTAAATGCAATTTTTTTTCTCTTTTCCCAACATTCAAATTTGCTGGTTTTGCTGGGGAACGTAAAAACAGCAAGGTTTTTATGACAACACCCTATTCCATTTTCCACTTATCTTTAAAATTTTCGCAATGTCAATGGTTTTTTAGGTCATTTGCGTTGGAATCAGCAATAAACATGGCCTTTGGGGAACCGAAAAGTGGCTTCAATTGGGATTCTCCCCAAATTTTAATAGTGGCGGGAACAATTTTTAATTTTTTGGGGGGCAGGGGGAGCTGTGAGATACAGCAATAATCATGGTCCTTTGTAACAGAAAGTGGCTCTAAGTGGCTTTTCCCCACAAAATTTTTAAAATTTGGGTGAGAATTTATTTTTTAAAATTTTTTGGGCATGCTGCTTTTAAATGCGCAATAATACAGTCCTATTATAAAAAAAATGTTGTTTCTAACAACATTGTTCTTCACAAATTTACCAAAGTGGCTCAAGGGATCTTTGAATTTTGGGGGCATTTTGCCCGTACATCAGCTATACCAAAAAGGCCTATTTTAAAAAATTTTTTTTTAACAGACATTGTTTTTCACAATTGTCAAAGTGGCTCAAGGGTATGGTGCGTCAGAAACAGGAAAAGTAGGACACTGTTTAAAGGCACATATGGGAAAATGACTGTTTTTGCAAGATCTTTTAAAATTGCTATCAACCTGTATTGAGACAACCCATTTTAATACAGAAAAAAAAAAAAAGACATGGGGGGTTTCCATCCTATTTTAAAAAGTGTTTTTAGAAATAAAGTACTAAAAAACTGCATTACAAAATAGCTTTAAAAAAAACCTCTGAATTGTACAAGGGAGGTACAGGAAAACTTTACCAATGTAGGTACAGAGGACATGGGTATTTGGGGAGGACAGAAAAAAAGAAAGAGACCATTTCCTCCGCATTGAAATAAAATGAAAAAAAGAAGCCAAGATAAAGGGCACCCGGGGAACAGGGGGCGTTAACCACCAGTATTCCCAAGGAAAACTCATTTTGGCCCACCCTTTACGGGGGGGCCCAACGCTTCCCAGGGATTGACTGTTTAGAGGAAGGCGGATTTTTCCCCACTTCCGCTTCCCACCTGCTTCCACGACAGTTTTTTGTTGCGCGCTCAGGGGTTTTAACCTGCGTGTTAAAGAGAAAGGACCCAGCCGGCTTTCACCGCACCCACGTAACTCCGGGGCCCCGGGGCATCTGTGCCCAGGGCAGGTATAGTCAATGTCCATGAAACTAAAAGGGGGTTGAAAGACTCCTTTTTTCCGGGACTTTTAAATGTGGGGGCATGCAGGTTTGGGCTCATCTGGGCCCAGGACAGGTAAATTTTAATGTCCATGAAACTAAAATGGGGTTTAAAAACCCCTTTTTTTTTCCGCACTTTTTAAATGTGGGGTCATGCGGTTTTGGGGGCTCATGCTGTGCCCAGGACAGTATATCAAGTCCATAAAACAAAATGGGGGTTTTAAAAACTTCCTTTTTTTCCCGCACTTTTTAATGTGGGGGTCATGCAGGTTTGGGGCTCATGCTCTTTCCCGGGCAGGGATATTCAATTCCATTAAAGTAACAGATGGTTCAAATCATACTCCCTTCGGGCATTTTTTTTAAATTTGTGGGTGATGCAGGTTTAAGGGCGGGGCGTGGTACAAACAGGGATATAAATGGCGTGACATTTTTTTCGTGACTTTTATAACCAAGGGGTTTTTGCCAAAGAGTAGCATGTATCCTTTTTACTGTTGGGGGATGTAATTTCAGCTTTTTCCCACCTTTTTTTGGGTGTAATAAGAAGGTGTTGTTGCTCCTCCCAAAAATTTAATGGTCATCGCGCATAATCATGCTCACTATCAAAAAACCTTAATCGTAGCGCCCGACACGACTATCGACGATCTTGTCCAACGCAATCGTCAACACAGTTTTAAGTACCTTTCTTTTTTTTTTGTTGCTCAAAGGGGTTAACATAACACTTGATTACCCATGACTAAGGAGTAGTTCCAAAATGTGTAGGCGACAACTGCTTTTTCCTATTCCGATTAGGAACACATTGTTAGACTAGATTTTCCATCTATGGTTTTTGCATTTTGTAGTATTTGCAACATATGGATTTTATTTTATTGGATTAATAAAGACTTTATATTGTGTTTTTATACATCTTTATTTTATGAATTTTGTTCATTTTTTTGGAAACCTTCTATTGCCTACTCGCAACTTTATTTCCGTGCACCTGCAGCTGAAATTTTCCATATGGATCTTATTTTACAGAACATATTGTCATTTGGGTGAGCCGACTTTTTATCTTGTTTCTCTTCC
This sequence comes from Phyllomedusa bahiana, assembly GCA_025379985.1. NCBI lineage: Eukaryota > Metazoa > Chordata > Amphibia > Anura > Hylidae > Phyllomedusa > Phyllomedusa bahiana. The sequence continues at coordinate 39,987 of JAODAL010030958.1, read as the reverse complement.
AGTAAATGGGGGAGCGTTTCTGCTCCTTTGTTTTAGGTATTATGATGTCAGATATTTTGTAACATGATCGGTAAAGAAGTGGGAGAGAGCAAAGTTTTACTAATCCCATAATTTTTTATTGTCCACTGTATTACTAAAGCCCTCTCAGATGGCCGACATACAGCACAAGTGCAATACTCAGACCAGGGGGGAGCAAATAATTTTTTTTATAAAGGACCAAATCAGCATTATAGTTGTCCTTAAAGGGGTTTTCTCACTACCTTGATTCCTCTTACCTCAGTCTTGTTTTCTCAGTTTCATTTTTGAATTCAGTGTTTACTGGCTTTACTGGTTTCTACTGGCCTGCAGTGATGAGCTGCTGAGGTCACCAGGTCTATAGCTATAGCGATCAGTCCTGGCAGCCTTCAGGAGAGATCAAACAGGTCTGTAGCTATAGCAACCAGTGCTGACATCCTATCAAGAGAGATCAAACAGGTCTGTAGCTATAGTGACTTGCACTGGTAGCAGGGGCGTCGCTAGGTAGGTTTGTTCGGGGCACAAGCCCCGGACCAGACTCTCTGTGCCCCAAGTCTCAGAACGTCCGGTTCCAGGTCATTACTATGACCTGTAGAGCCGACAAGCTGTTCCACTGTGTGTGCGTCCCCTGGACGCACCAACAGTTCAGAGCAGCAGCAGCTATGTGCAGGCAGAGGGGGGGAGGGCGACTGCTCAGGATGACAGGAGCTCAGGAAGGAGGAGGGGGCGCCGGCTGCTCACACTGTCAAGGGAGTCTGGAAGCAGCGCGCTGTCCGGCCGTGAGAGGCTCCGCCCCCTGCTGTCCTCTTATCTCGCCCAGGACCAGACCAGCAAGAAGGTGAGGAGGAGTGAGTGAGGAGCCTCAGTGCTGAACAATAATTCAGTAGTGTAATAAGGGTGAGACAAAATAATGTTCCTGAATGTGAACTGTACTCAATGTGTATGCATGTGTGTATGCAAATGTGTATGTATTGTATTTATGTGCATACATGTGTGTATGTGTTTGTATAGATGTCTGTGTGTATGTTTATATGTGTGTACGTATGTGTGTGTGTATGTATGTATGAACTGTATGTGTGTGTATGTATGCATTGTATGTGTGTGTATGTATGTCTCTGTGTATGTACTGTGTATATGTGTATGTATATTGGTGTATACACACACATATCCACAATATCACCTCATTCACATCAGTAAAACATAATCCTGCCTGTGTGTCCCTTAGGCTATGTTCACACGGTGTATTGTGACGTGTACGGTACGTGCCGCAATACACTGTGTGCTTCCGGCGTTGCGCTGTTCAGTACGTCTTCTCGAAGCATGGGGAGAGGGAGGGGGGGAACAGCCCGCCGGCCCCATAGACATGCATTGACATGTCACTTATCTCCCTATGCAATCAAAACAATCGTATTGTACGCATGGGGGGAGGACGTGTAATCCATAGTTCTCTATGAGAGCTATGGATTACCGCAATTACGCCATGTGAACACACCCATAGACATATAAACTACAACCTGATGAGGAATCATATTAGAATATAATTTTTTATACCTGTCATTTGTCAGGGTTGTGTATGATTTTAGCTGCTGCAGCCAGACTAAGGCTATGTTCACGCTGCGTAAACCACGGGGCGCATTTCGTGGTGTATTTGCGCTTCAATACGCTCGACATGCGCGCCACAATTACTGTAATTCATAGTTCTCACAGAGAGCGATGAATTACATCTCATCTCTCCCGTGCGTACAATACGCATATTATTATATTGTACACCAGGGGAGAGAAGTGACGTCACTTCTTCGCGGCTCTGATAGTGGAGGTGAATGGACCGGCCCCCCTGTACTTGGAAGTATGCGCTGAACAGCAGGTACTTCTAAAACACACGGTGTACTGCCCTAAGGGTATGTTCACACAGCATATAGTGGCACAGACCTGTTCGCACCGCTATACTCCTGCTGTTGAAAGCACGTGCTCTCCAGCGTGTAATTTCAGCAGCGATCCGGCCTCATCCCATCCTTTTTCACTTTCCCCCTGAAAGAAGCGTCAGGTCACTTATTTTTATGGGCGGGTTCTATGTGCAGGGAAAACAGCAGCTAATCCTAGCCCTCACCGCTATGATTTACCGTAATTGTGGGGCAAACTTTGGCCGCATCACAGCAGTTATGCCCCACAAATCCGCTGTGTATGTTCACATAACATAATGTTGGTCCGTACTTTGGCAGGTAATTGCACTTCAATACGCCCGAAGTACGGGCCGACATTATGGTAACTCATAGCTGTCACTGAGAGCAACGATTACCTGTTCTTGGGAAAATAAATATTAGCGAGAGCTTCAGAGGGACGCGCTGGCCACAGTTTTTTCTCTGTAAAAACACATGCCGCGGTTCATGGGGCGTAAAAAACGCTGTGTGAACCCCGCCCTTCTGAGCAAAACTTAACACAGGGCCCGGGCCCCGGATGTTTTGGGACCCTAGCAACGCCCCTGACTGGTAGACTATCAGGAGAGATCAAACAGGTCTGTAGCTATAGTGACCTGAGGAGCTGATGCAGCCCATACAAGAGGGGATATCTCAGAATAGGTAGGACACTGTTAATGGACACATATTGCAAAGTGACTTGTTTTTGCAAGATCTCTAACATAAAAAGCAATTCTTGTAGTGAGACAACCCGTTTAAAAGGCCATTTGTAACAGTAAGACTGTACAAATGTAATCACTCCTTAACATATTGTTTTATAACCTAAGGCACCATATGCACCAAATGAAATGTCCAGGCAGCTTTATATGGTTATGTACCTTTTATCTGAGTTGCTGATAAAGTAGTTCAGATTGTTTCACAAGAGATGTTATGGTGCCACGTGGTCAGTAAAACACCAAGATGCCCTTTAAGGTTGTATAATAGGCAATCCCTTCTATCTTTTTAGCACCAAGCTTTCTACCTTGGAGGGTGGCCAGGGTATCTGGGTAGGACTATTAGAGCTATGCTACCTCCTGTGAGTTGCTAAACAAAGTAGCGTTGAGAATTGAATCCAAGATGGCGCCTGCTCACTGTGCTAGCACCACCGCCTCTGCCAAGCCCTGGCTGTGTCTTCCATGGAAAGTGGAGAGCCCATGCTTCTGTGTCCGGACCTTCTCCTTTCCTGTGCTCTAAGGGCCACGTTAAATGAGTAGGTGGGCCTTGGTTTGACATGTGAATAAGACTCTACACGGCACTGCTACCCTATGGTGATCTACGTTCTTCTCTTATATTATTCTGGTGATACCTAATGGGGTTTTCTTGTTTAGAAACCAGTTGTTACATACCCTGTTAAGGGTCCAATATTCAGGATCCCCATCCATAGGACTTAGTGAAGAATGGCTCCAACATCTCTTTGTGGAGGACCTGCTATTTCTGTACATGACATGGACAGTCTATACATTTCAATGAAAACTGTGTAATGCTATATTTAGCCTGTAGAGGCGCTGCAGGGAAACTGAACAATTACTACCATGATTACACCCAGACCACAGCTGATCACGTACAGACCTCAGACTACAGCTGATCAGCAAGACACCTAAACACTTGATAGTCAGGGACCCTTTTAATAATAAGGGATTGTCCAGAAGACATCACAAGAATGTTGTACAATACATTGATATATTTCAGGACTATCCACAGTGATGATAAATGATTTATAATTCTTTGAGTTTCTCAATATTAGGAAAAACCTATTTTTTTTATAGTGTTTTGAAACATAAAAACTTTTTTCACTGCTTATATATTTTTTGGAGTGCTGCAATCTTTTCTTTATTATATATATTTCTAAATTCGAGTCCAGAAATGCAGATGCTGATATTCAGATGAGGCTTATAAAAAGAAGAAGAAGAAAAGAAAGGTACCTTCCTTAAAGGGGTTTTCTCATCACACTGTTTCACTGAGTCACAAGCAGTTTTTACACTCACTCTGTCTCCTCAGGCTGTAGATGGTTCTATAGCAGTGATTAGCATATTTAGCTTCTCTGTAAATAGCTGAGCCATTGTACTGAGAAGTGCAGGAGATGTTATCGTTATTAAACAAAAGGTACATGTGCTGCGAGTATTTCTTATCTGTAAACAGGAGTTTATCTTGTCTCATAACTAAAGTAAAATCAACAAAGCAATACATTGTGAAAAAGTCTTCAATTACGTGTCCCTTAATGTTCAAAGCTAATCTTTGTAGGGAGAAAACTCCTTTAAAGGGGTTTTGCTGCAGAGTAAAATCCCAAAATGGCCTCAGTGAAAAGGGGGGGAGGGGGAGAGATGGCCATGCTTGCACAACTCTTCCTCATTCATATCTATGGGAGTTCTGTATATAGCCACGCAGGGAGAACTACGTGTGGCCATCTCCCTGTTTAAGGATTTTGCTTTGTGACAAAATCCATTTAAGTAGTATAAAAAAGTGCAGTTGATGAGGAAGTAAAAGACAAGGTATGATTCTAGTGCCTGGGGCCCACCAGTGGAGTGGATTCTTGGGGTCCATCGGTGGAGTTGAATTTTCGCACTCACCCTACAGCTACTGTACATGACTCCACAAACTGCACGTGCCTCTTGCTTTCTGCGTTTCTTTCCCTGGCTTTCTCCATGAAAAAACTCTCGTCCAGCCATGCCTTGGGGCCCACTGGGTGAGGGTGTTGTACATATGAAGGAACAATACTGAAATAGCTTGTCACAGTACAGCTCAGATGCCCTGCTAATGCTCCATTAATACGAAGCTACAACAAAGTCAAAGAAGTTTTAGCAAACGCTCACAATAGAAGCTATTGGTGCTGGAGTTCCACTGAGGTCAATTAGGAGTCTTCTCCTGGTGGACTTGATAACCATGAGGTATCCTTCATATAGGGAAAGTTAATTGTGGATTGTCCAAGATCACTGGACAAGAAGCGGTAACATCTAATGAAGATGTTCATCCATGATGAGACATTTGTAGGAATAGATTGATACAAGGGCAGATGGAAGTCCTAGGAGTAGAGCAGGTTCATAGATTCAGGTGCATTCTACACTACAAATGCGCGCAAAAAAATGGCGCCTGGGCATTTGTTGGCAATGACGGTCTGAAGTCTTGAACTCATGGACATCACCAGACGCTGAGTTTCCTCCTTTTTAATGCTCTGCCTTTACTGCAGCGGCTTTCAGTTGCTGTTTGTTTGTGGCCTTTTTTTCTGCAATTTAGTCTTTAACAAATGAAATGCTGCTCAATTGGGCTGAGATCAGGTGACTGACTTGGCTATTCAACAATATTCCACTTCTTTGCTTTAACCCCTTAAGGACCCGGCGTTTTTTTTCGGTGAGACGTTCGTTTTTCCCTCCTCGCCTTCTGAAAGCCATAACTTTTTTATTTTTCCACCTACATAGACACATGAGGGCTTTTATTTTGCGGGACAAGATGTACTTTCTAATGGTGTTATTCACTATACTAAAGAATATACTGGGAAACCGCAAAAAAATTCCAAGTGCGACAAATTGTGAAAAAAGAGAATTTTCGCCATGATTGCGGGGGTTTTGCTTTTACGGCGTTCAATCTTCGGTAAATATAATGTGTTATCTGTATTCTTCAGGTTGTTACGCATCCGCAAATACCAAACATGTAGGGTTTCCGTTATGTTTTGGTACCGTAAAAAAATTCCAAACATTTTCTATTTTTGAAATTTGCGCCACGGCGCCATTTTGTGCAACCAATAACTTTTTTGTACTAACACCTACGGACGTCAGTGAGGGGGCATTTTTTGCAGGCTGAAGTGTACTTTTTATCGCTAGCAGTTTGGAATGCATGCGACTTTTTTGATAATTTTTATTCCATTTTTTGAGTGACGTAAAATGACCAAAAAACGCAATTTTGGCGTTTGGAATTTTTTTCTTCTACGGTGTTCAGCGTACGGGATAAATGATGTTATATTTTTATAGATCGGACTTTTTCGGACGCGGCGATACCAAATATGTGTAACTTTTTTTATTATTTTAATGATTTTATTTGTAAAATGGGGAAAGGGGGGTGATTTGAACTTTTAATACTTTTTTTTTGTACTTTAAAACTTAATTTTCTTTTTTTTTTTACTGTAACATTGAGGCCACCTGTGGTACTTGACCACTAGGTGGCGCGATTGTTAATACAACCTAATGCATTGCATAGGCAATGCATTAGGGTGTACAAAGATGGCGGTTTCCCCACCTCCTGTCTGCGGACGGAAGTGGGGCAAACCGGCCAGGGTAAGTGACGGCTCCCCACCACAATCCCCGGTGATCGGATCGGCGCAGCATAGCTGCGCTTATGCCGATCACCGCACCGATCGGTGCGCGGCACCGATCGGCGTTAATTCAGACGCCGCGGCCATCTTTGCGGAGCGAGCGATCCCCCTGCAAAGCCCCTTAGCGGCCCTGGGACGTACTCATACGCCCAAGGTCGTTAAGGGGTTAATAAACTCCTGGGTTGCTTTGGCTTTATGTTTAGGGTCATTGTCCATTGTCCATCTGTATTATGAGACGCCGACCAATCAGTTTGGCTGCATTTGAGCACAAAGTAGGTCTCTGAATATTCTCTAGGATGTAGACGTATCAATATCCACATCTACCATAAAGAGAGGACTGCCTGAAAGTAAATACAGAGTGTTCACTGCACAGTGCAAGACACTCATAAGCCTCAATGATAAAAAGGTTGGATTGGACTTTGCTAAAAAAAAATCTAAAAAACTGAGACCAAGATAAACCTCTACCAGAATGATGGAAAGAAAAAAGTATGGTGAAGGTGTGGTACAGCTCATGATCAAAAGCATATCACATCATCTGTAAATCATGGCGGAGGCAGTGTTTATGGCTTGGGGATGCCTGGCTGCCAGTGCCACTGGGTCACCAGTGTTTATTGATGGTGTGACACAGGTCAGAATCAGACAGATACATTTTGAGGTATTCAGAGATCTACAGTGTGCTCAAATCCAGCCAAATGCAGCCAAACTGATTGGTCGGCGTTTCATAATACAGATGGACAATGACCCAAAACATAAAGCTTAATCAACTCAGGATTTTATTAAAACAAAGAAGTGGAATATTCTTGAATGGCCAAGTCAGTCACCTGATCTCAAGCCAATTGAGCAGCATTTCACTTGTTAAAGACTAAAATTCAGACATAAAGGCCCAGGAACAAACAGCAACTGAAAACCGCTGCAGTAAAGGCAGAGCATTAAAAAGAAGGAAATGCAGCGTCTGGTGATGAGTTAAAGAAAGACTTCAGGCCGTCATCACCAACAAAGGGTTTTCAACCAAATATTAGAAATTAACATTTTATTTACAATTATGTAATTTGTCCAATTACTTTTGGTCCCTTTAAAAAAAGGGTGACACATGTCAAGGAGCTCAAACTCCTAAATCCTTCATCCAATTTCAAATGAAAGCTAAATGTCTGGACTTTATGTCCATGTCCATTACAGGGCTGTTCCTAGGGGCGGATGAGACAAGCGATCGCCCGAGGCGCGAAGGCTCCGCTCTCTCTCGGGGGGGCGTCACGGCTGACCGCTTCGCACATCCACCCGGAGATTAGCCCCTGACTGTGTGCGGCTGTTTTATAACGTCTGCGTAGAGTCAGTCAGCAGCTGCTGGTACAGGGAGGAGGCAGGACGGATCGTTATCGTCCTGCCTTCTTCCCTGTATGTATCAGTGTCGCAGGGGACGCACGGCTTTCCCCACGCCCCTTGCAATGCCGGATCTCCTCGGTCGGCAGCCTCTACCAGCCCAGGAGATCCCTAGGAGCTGCTTGACAGCGTAAGTGGCGTGATGACGTCACCGCTTACACTACTCAGCAGCTCCCGGACCTGGATACGGGGACTGTGGCGAGGCGAGTATGTTTTTTTAATTTTATTACCATTAGCTACTTCCTGGCTATAGGGGGCTACTACCTGGCTATAGGGGCTTACTACCTGGCTACAGGGGCTACTATCTGTCTCCAGGGAGCTACTACCTGGCTACAGGGTGCTACTATATGGCTATAGGGGGCTGCTACATGGCTAAAGGGGGCTACTTCCTGGCTATAGAGAACTACTACATGGCTACAGGGGCTACTATCTGGCTACAGGGGTTACGTTCTGGCTATAAGGGGCTACTACATGGCTACAGTGGCTACTACCTGGCTATAGGGGCTACTTTCTGGCTACAGGGGCTACTGTCTGGCTACAGGGGGCATATTACATGGCTACAGGGGGCATATTACCTACAGGGGCCTATATAACTACATAATAGGGATCTATATTTCCACCACTGTATGGTCACTGTATGCTGGTAATATTGGTTGTAGTATAATGGTTTGTATTCGGTAATGGTATTGTGTATTATTCAGTCACTATGTGCTGGTGATATGTGGTCACAGTGTGGCGGTATTCAGTCAGTATGTGCTGGTGATATTTGGTCTTAGTAGGACATTGGTACCATTAGCCTGAGATTCTGGTTTTGTGTAGCAGTGTTATTTGGTAACTGTATGACTATTATTTACTAGTTTTATACGTAGCACATTGTGTTAAAGCTTTTTGTATATTTTGGATTTGGTTGGGTGGGGGGGTTTTTTTTACGGTTTTTGATGGCCAAAATCTTATTTTTAGTACGGGGGAGGTGGGGAAAAAAAAAAAAAAAAAAGGGTGTTGTTGTTAAAAGTAAATTTCCCTTCACCTTTTTTTTTCGCCCTTTTTTGAATTTTGAATTAAAAAGGCCTTAGGAAAAAACGGGCCCCCCTTTTGTGTCCATTATATTGATTAAGATTTTGGGGAAATGTTTTCAAAGTTAAACCCATGGTTAACAAAAAAACAAATAGTTGTGTCAGATTTTTTTTCCAGGGGGTTACATTATTGTGTCAGAGTTTTGGCCCACCAGATGAACATCTGGTACCATGGTGGGCCAGTCCAACCCTGGTCTCCAAGCAGGCTGTGGACATCTTCTCCCAGTTGTTGCCAGCCATATAAGACTAATGTTTGTTCAGTATCTCCACGACATGGCTATTACAGTGTCACTATACTGCATGGCAGAGCTTATTAACCCAGCACCGAAAACCCTTCATGTTAATTGCCGTAATAAGAAAAGAGGCACAGGGGTATGTACCCTCCTGCCCTATAGCACATAAGTGGTAATTTAATTCAATCAAGAAAGGCGAAGGTTGCTCCATTCAGTAAATGAATGGAATACTGCTTACAGTGTGTTTTACTAATTACATTATAGATAGTATGTATTGTCTACTCTATTCACAAGATTAAAACTCAGATGACACATCAATGTCTTTTGCACCACCTTGTGCTTTGCCACCTCTAATCACATGTAGTCAGCACTGCACAGTGTCCTTGTGGGAACAAATCTGCCCTTGTCTATTAAACCTGATCAATATAGCAGACATATCAAGAGAATAAGACACGTAACACACAAAGCACACCGAGGTCTGATAAGAATCCTGGCTTCAACAAGAACAAAGAGCAACTAATTCCCAAGAAGATAGAAAATCGGTCCATGATAGCTCTCCCCGAATTCCGCTATCCCATGACCCCCCACATTTGGCTAATTTTATTTCAGACTCTCATTTGGTTGATACGTGGAGGTCTCTTCATCCTGATGGAAGGGACTATTCCTTTTTTTCCCATCCTCACAATTCATGGTCCCGTATTGATTATATTCTACTCTCTCCAAAGCCATGCAAAGGGTGGATCTCTGTGATATTAAGGATTTAGTTATTTCAGATCATGCCCCTCTTGTCCTCAAACTGTCAGACGCTGCTCCTAAGGGTACAGATTCCCTTTTGGGAGATTCCCGTCTTACCTATTTGGGGCCCGAGGATTTTGCTAATATCCTCCGAGGGTGTGGCTGCAATTTTTACAAGAAAACCCCGGGAGGATAGGACGGGGGCCAGTCTTACTTTGGGAGACAGCTAAAGCGGTCATTAGGGCCACTTGACGCCAACACTAAAACCCGTCGGAAGGTGGTTGCGGATCAAATTAGATTGTTGAGTGAGAAGATTCGGCAATCTTACACTGATTTTCTCTCCAACCCAACACCTGCAGCCAAACTCCAATGGTCTAACACTAAAAAAGAGTATGAGCGCTGGCTGGAGTATAGAGAAGTGTCCCAGTGTCCCGGTGGTCCCGAGTGTCAGCTAAATTATTCAGGTTTGGGAACAAAGGGGGGGCGGCTTTTAGCCAATTTGCTAAGGGGATTAACTCTGTTCCATTATCTATGCATGAAGGACTCATGCGGGAATAAAGCAATATTCTGCTACTGCTATTAATAATGTCCTTCGCGAGTTCTATGACCATTTTTATTCACCAGAAACCTCCGATGGGCAGGGGCCCCTCGACTGGCTTGGCCGTCTGTCTCTCCCCTCCCTTTCTGAGGCAGATAGGGACTCTCTCTACTGAGGCGGCACTGGTTCACCCATGGACGCTTCCAGGCCTTCTTCATACCAAATATTCTGCTCTTCCTAAGGTGGCGAAACATAGCCTCATTGTGAGGGACACATCGGAGCCTGGAAGGCCTGTAGAACCTGTTCTCTCTGCCCTACCAGACCAGTAGATACCCCTTTCCCATCTATGGGCACCCAGAATTCAAACCCGGCCTTGATAACCCCCAATTTAAAGTCTGGAGGGGTAAAGGGATCTTAAAATATTTCCCCGCTTATTCACCCTTCCCACCAACGGATTTACTCTCTCTCAGAATTATCTCAAAAATATTCCTTGCCACCATCGTTTTTTGGCCTACTCCCAAATAGTGAGTTTTTATAGAAGTAAGGACATGAGCCGTCTCATTTTAAGTTGAATGCTTTTGATAATGTCATTGGCCCTACTTCTTCAACAGACCACTCTCTTTTCAGCGCTATTATGCTGGTCTTCGTAGGGGTTTTAGAAGACGAGGGGCCTTGCAGGATTTTTGCTAAGTGGGAGAAGGTCTACCCTAACCAGGAGATCTCTCTACAATTCTCCAGGGATGGTGCTGAAGATCCATAAATATATAGTTAATGAGAAGTGGAGGGACTCATTCTTTTGAATTGCCCATTCCGCAATTTACGGCTTTAAAATCCCCCCCCTCCAGCTTGTCCAGACCCTTTGACGTCCCGTCCTAAGTGTGGCACCCCCCCGCACGGATTTTGTCCTAGTATATGGACCTGTGTGGGAAACCATGAAGTTCTGGGAGACAGTTCATACAAACTCTGAATCTTAAGTTTGGTGTCATTTAAAATTTAGCCAACCCCCAGCACTGTTCCATTAATTTACCACAACATTTTAGGAACCACCCAATTTTGCACATATTTTTTATTAGGGCTAAAAGAAGCCTCCGTGGCCAAATGGTTGGAACAACTGTCCCTACATTGCAGGGAAATGATCCAGGTGGTAAAACATCATCTCGAAATGGACAGAATCAACATTATCGGGCTAAGGAAACCCCAAAGCTCTAAAATTTTTCAAGAAATGGCAGGAGTTCATAGTAACTTTTACACCCCCCCAGGAGATCAAGGAGATCATGCAGCCTTTTGTCTACACTTTCCCGGTATCTCTCCTGTCACCTAGCGGGCACTCTGGGGGCTTTGGATGTCTGTATCCCATAACATTTGGGGGGCTTTACCTCACCCTATCCTGACACCATGCCCTGGAATACTCCCTTGGTACTGTGCGTTTAAGAGTTGGGGGTGAATTTGTCCTCTCTCTATTTCTCTCCCTCGGGCTTTAGGGGACAAAGGGCCGTGTGGCAAACTCGCAGCATTGTATCAGCACAGGATTTGTTTTCACTTTTTTCCCAGACCTTAAATTGATTACATAGGTGTATGTGATTATGTCTCTTATACATAACTGCGTATGGGTACCAATGTTCTGTGTTTTGGTTTTTTTTTTTGTGTTCTTTCTTTAGTGAAGATGGAGACTTCTTTTGCTTCATTCGTATTATTATGATACCAAAGTATGTCATTAGTGCTATTTTGTACTTTCATTGCTTAGTACTATTCTTATCTGTACTAATGATGCCTTATATTATTTCTTTGTGTGTCGAGTAGTATCTCATCTAATGGACAGTTATTGTATGTTTTTGTTATTGTAAAATTTAATATAAATTAGGTTTACAAAAAAAAAAAAAAAAAGAACAAAGAGCCACAATTAACATACAAAACGCGTATGGTGTCTGCTAACTGTATGCTGATTCTCATTCATTCCTTTAAGGGGTATTCCCATCTCATCGATTATCTTTAACCCCTTAAGCCAAACGCCTGAAAAGTAGTTAATGACCAGAACATTTTTTAGTTTTTGCCTCCTTGCGTTTCAACAGTTGTAACTTTTTTATTTTTTCAATGACGCAGTTGTATGAGGCCACGTTTTATTCAAGGCAAGTTGTACTTTATGGGGAATAGTTTAAGTTCACTTATAAATAATTGCAGATTTTTTTACAATTTAAAAAAAAATGTGTTTTTTTTTTTTTTTACACCATTCACATTTCACACTTAATTACTTGTTAGATTAATTCTACAGGTTATTATGGTCGTGTGGATACCAAATATGTCTAGGTTTTTTCGTGCGTGTAATTTATGCACAATTATTTTTTATTAAATATTTATTTTTATTTCTTTATTTTTTTACACTTTTTTTTTTACACTTTTTGTGTTTTTTTTTACTTTTTTTTTACTCCCATGAAGGGAGAACTGTTTAACATTTTTTTAACATTTTTTTTACTCTTAGTAATGTATTAGCATATTCATATATGCTAATACATTCTAATCTGTGTCACTTTGACACAGGCAGTGATTAGGACAGCACAAAGTGCGTCCTAGTCACTGGCTTCATACACAGACAGCTCTGGGGCCTCTCTAGGTTCCCAGGGTTGACTGTGCAGCCGTTCTCTGAGCTCTGTCGGGTCACCGGGTATTCTGATCACCCGACAGAGCAGGTGAACCCTTTGATTGCGCTGCGGTAACGCACCACCGGACTCAAAGGGTTAAAGCACCGGGTTGCGGAGGTTTCCTCCACTTCCCGATGCCTGGAGGACATGCTCTGGGATCGGGGCTGTGTAGTACAGCCCCGATCCCAGCACAATTGCGGCTCCGGGCGCCGCAACCCCGGTGTAAAGACGTCGCTGCAGACGAATGACATGCACCCGCCGACGTCAAAAGTCGGCGGGCGGTCGTTAAGGGGTTAAACATGTAGGCAAAGGTAAGTAAACTTTATTACCAAATACCTCACTCCTTTTCAAAGATGAGAAGTTCTTATCTCCTGCTTGTGTACACAACTTCCTTAGGTTACCATCACCTCTTTCTGTTCTAGCAGCCATGGCCAGGATGGCGTTGTTACTCTCTTCTGTGTTTTATCAGCAGCACAGGAACCCATTTATGATTTTTACTGACAAACTTTAACACTTTAGAGCTCTGTAGCCTTCTTCCTTGCCGTTAAAATTATTCCAACATTAATGTACCTTTACAGGCTCAGGAATAGAAGAGCTGAAATGTCAGTCCCTGCTGTAGAACTGCCCACAGCCTGAACATAAAGTTGGAGCCTGAAGCTGTAGAATCGCCAACAGCCTGAACATGAAGTGAGGTCCTGAAGTTGGCTGTGAAGGGCAGGCTTTGTGAAAATAGACAGAGGGAAAACCCGCTTAGGGGGCCTTTTACAAAGGATGAACATTTGTTCCAGATCACTGATATCATTTGTTCCAGATGGCTGATATCATCTTCTATGCAGGCTAAAATATAATCGTTGGTCAGCAGCACATGATAATTAAAATAAATGGCTGCGCGAACAATAATAAGTTATGGCCAAATATTACATGGGTGGCCATTAAACCCAAATGTTGGATTATCCCTAGAAGCTTTCCCCAGTGATAACCCCTGAAGTCCTGGTGATCAGTGTAGTATCATGTAGCTACACAACAAATAGGGGCTGTCATACAAGAAACCTAGATAGGAAGACTTTGTCGCAAATCTCCAGGAACACATTAAAAAATCTAATTTTGCATAATATGCAATATTTTTGAGAGTTTAGTTCATTTGTTCCCTTACAGGATAATATGAGAGGGGGTATTCCATAATATTGCTCTGGGGTTACTGTAGGCTCTAGGTGTAGAACGCTAGGCTTTATGGGGAGCGTAGAGAGAAGACTTCATCATTTGAAATTGTGGTGTAGCCAGTGATGGGAGTATAGAACGGAAGCAGCAGAAGTGGAGAGTTGTCCTGGGTCTGGGCTCAGGAGGGAGGAAGACCATTTGAAGGAGAACAGAAAAATGCAGGAGATGAGAAAGCACATGGAGAGAGCTATTCTGTGCCAAATGTGCTGAGTGGAGGAAGAAAGAGGAAGACCTAAAAACCCCTCAAGAAGAGGGCAGATGAGCCAGCTGAACATTGGAGACAACAGGTGAAAAGGACCAAAGGATGGAACATTCTAGAACCTTAAGAGACACCCAAGATCAACTAAGCCTATATGCCCTCAATTTTGTGACCAAGTCAGTTCATCATCTGTCTTGTTGAAGCCCGGTACAGTGGCCCCTCAAGTTACAATGACCTCAGGATACAATATTTTCAACATACAATGGTCTTTTCCAGAACATTATATTTCAAGATACAACATCCTAGATACATATTAGAGAAGTGCATGCAGTTATTGGCAGTCTATAGCGCCTCTCTACTGTACAGTGCTGTAAATGCTGTACTACATGTTCTGTACTGCTCTTACATGTTCCAGGATAAGCGGCTCCTTAGGACACCAGGTGAAGGCGGCCACATTTGTTTTTTGGTACATTGTGTGTGAAGTCCATGACCCAAAGAAGCTCCTGACCTCAACATAAAAAGTGATTTCCAGCTCTGAGCAGCTCTTTCTGATGTTAAATGGAAGGTCTTGCTTTATATGTATCTAATTCACTGGGGAACACTCATTTTGGTGCCTTAAAAGTTCGGAACCGTTTTTGAGTATGTTCGTCTGAAAATGACACTCGTTTTCCCCTATCAGCACTAGTTTTGGAGATCTGGTGTTGCCACCTTACCAAGTATATGCCGTGAAAGTAGTGGGTTCATAAATTTTCACACAATAGTGCAATGTTCTTTAGAACGAATTTACGAATTAGCAGGTGGGGACCTGCAGCTACGGTATATGCCTGTGTAACTCACAAACGAAGGTGCACTGCCTATGAATAGTCTATATCTCTAGACCACACAACTTTATAGGTGTCTAGTATCTGTCTAGAATAATGGATGTATAATATACTATTCAAATGGATAGATGTATTATTAGAGTAGATTTATCTCACTTTATAATGCAAGTTTACTAGTCAGAATCCCTCGATGTAAATGAACTGTCGTGCACCAAAACTAGGCGCATTATACGCCGTGAACGGCACATTGTAAAGCGCCTAAAAATGATACGCTGTGCGCCTCCATAACGAAATGTGCCTATTGAGGCACCTTACATACACTAGTAATGATATGTTATGCACCTCCTTCACGCAATGCACCTGAATAAGCGCATTACATACACTACCAATGATAATGATATGCTATGTGCCACGATTTGTGCAATGTGCCTATTTAGGCGCAATGCGCCTTTTTAGGCGCATTAAGTTTTCTATGCAAGGTATACCTGACACCAGATTTTTTAGAGGATCGGACTTTCTGGCGCACCTAAAAACTGCCGCGGTGCCGCCAATTTTCGGACATGTCGCCTGAGGTGTTCTATGCTACATAAGAACTATAGAATATGAACTAGAACTGAGTTGTCCTAAAGGCTGGCCTTATCCACACTCAATACAAGCATGAGCCAGCAAACACAGACGCATGGACTGTGGTGGAAAAGTGCAGATCTTGGCAGCGGTAGTGACATGTTAGCAAAGACTGTGATATTTGAGTGTTCAGAAAGATAACATTTTATAGGTGCAGAGTCTGTTAATCAACAGGTAGAGGTTAGACTAAGGATTGGGAGTAACATTCATGTTTGGAACAAAAAGTTATCTCTCTCTCCCGACAGTGACTGTGCTTGCAGAGCATCTGATCGCAGCCGCTGGCACAAGAGAAGGCAGCTTAGTTACATTCTCTATTCTGACTCTTCTATACACAGGATGAGCAGTAAAGCTGAGCTCACTCCATACATGGCGGCTGTTAGGTACAGCTGACACACGCTGCTAACAGCAGAGATCAGAGCATGCTCTGATCTCTGTTGTTTAACCCCTTAGATGCTGTTCCAATCATGGCCATGGTATCTAAATAAATGAGAAGCTTCACATTTTAGTCGGGGCCCTCATGGCCAGATCACGTGGTCCTGAATGGTTTACATGGCAGCTGGAAGCCTTGTGAAGGCTTCCATTGTTCCTTGTTTCCTGTTTTACTACTTTGAAAAAAATATGTTTAAAAGTGTAAAAACATAAAAAATATCAAAAGATCAATTCACCCCTTTTGCCATTTTAGATATAAAAAAATAGAATATTCAAAAAGTGACACATATTTAGTATTGCCGCATCCAGGGCTGCCGTACAGGGGGTACAGCCGGTACTCCTGTACGGGGCCTGGAGAAATAAGCTTATTTCATACATTGCACAGTAGAGCACGGCGCAGCCGGCCGGCAAGTGTCGGCGGTGCTGGGAGTGGGCCCGTGCTCCCTGCACCGCTGCGCTCTGCCTCCCCATATAGAAAAATTATTGTACCCAGCCCAGCTGTCCAGTAGGGGTGGAGCGGTGCTGGGAGGGGGCCTGCGCTCCCGGCTCAGCTGCGCTCCAGTCAGAAATCTTCTACTTACATGATCCCTGCGTGCTGTAGCCGGAGCCGGGCACTCCTCTCTCTGTCTCTGCCGCCACACAGCGGCGGGATGCGAATAATTTTAATCCATGAGGCACCGCCCCTCGGGGCGGAGCTTCATGAATTCAAATTGTTCCGCATTCCGCCGCTGTGTGGCGGCAGATACAGAGAGAGGAGGTCCTGGATCCGGCTACAGCAGCCAGGAATCATGTAAGTAGAAGATTTCTGACTGGAGCGCAGCTGAGCTGGGACCTCCTCTTAGCAGCGTTCCAGCCTGAACTGTGGGGGGCCCCCCCTTCTCCTCCTGGCTGTATGAGGGAAGGAGGGAGGGGAACGCTGCCCGCCCACCTACCTAACTGCTTGGCCACCTACCTAACTGCCCAGCCACCTAACTGCTCAGCCACCTAACTGCCCATCTGGTTACCTAGCCCAGCTACCGACCCACCCACCTAGCTACCCGCCCGCCCAGCTACCTACCTAGCTACCCGTCCGCCCGGTTACCTACCTAGCTACCTGTCCGCCTGGCTACCTAGCTACCAGTCCGCCTGGCTACCTAGCCACCCGACCGCCCGGCTACCTACCTACCTACCAGCCCGCCCGGCTACCTACCCAGCTACCCGCCCGCCCGGCTACCTACCTAGCTACCCGCCCAGCTACCTACTTAGCTACCCGTGCGCCCGGCTACCTACCTACCTAGCTGCCCGCCTGGCTACCTACCTAGCTACCCACCCGGCTACCTACCTAGCTACCCGCCCGCCCGGCTGCCTAGCTACCCGGCTTCCTAGCTACCCGCCCACCCAGCTGCCTAGCTACCCGCCCACCTGGCTGCCTAGCTACCCGCCCGCCTGGCTTCCTAGCTACCCACCTGCCTGGGGGCAGGGCGATGTGATTGTTGGGTGCGGGGCAGTGGACATGCTTGGGCGGCGAGGTTGGGTTGCTGGGGGCGGGGTTTGAGGGGAGGAGGGGGGGGCCCAGATGCTTCAGCTGTATGGGGGCCCTGAAATTTCTGTTGGCGGCCCTGGCCGCATCCGTAAAAGTCCAATCTATTAAAACAACATCAATCATCCCTTACGCTGAACACTGTAGAAGAAAAAGAAATCTGAACATCAAAATTGCGTTTTTTTGGTCATTTCACATCCCCTAAAAATTGGAATAAAAGTGATCACAAAAGTCGCATCTATCCCAAAATGGTACCAATAAAAAGTAGACTTCAGCCTGCAAAAAAGTTATTAGTTGCAGAAAATGGCGCTGTGGCACAAATTTAAAAAAATAGAAAGTGTTTGGATTTTTTTTAATGGCAGTAAAACCCTACATGTTTGGCATTTCAGGAATCTTATCAACCTGCAAAATACAGATAACACATGGTGCAAGTAAGTTTTTTCCACATTTCACCCCACGTATAATTTTTTTGTGGTTTCCCAGTATATTCTATGGTACAGTGAATAATAACACATCTTGTCCCACAAAATAAAAGCTCTCAAATGTCTATGTAGATGGAAAAATTAAAAAGTTCTGGCTTTTGGAAGGCGGGAGAGACATATTTTTTTGTTTGGAGGAGTTAAGGGGTTAAGTCTACTGTGGCAAACACAGTGATGGATAGTGCAATCTCAAAAAACAAAAACAAAAATGGGAACAGCACAGAAATTCCACATAAGACCATAAAAGGTCAATAAAAATGCAAAGTCCGTCCCAAGGCGAGCAAGCCTCAAACTCACCACCCTCGGATACAAAAAGATGGTTTGGACGACAACATAGTAAAAGCAGGAATCAGCTTTATTCCAGAGTGAGAGACACCATCACAATGTTTCGGCCTGTCAGTGCATGGCCTTTTTCTAGCAGGATGGTGCAATCTGACACTGATGGACCTTGACCCTGGAGTTCACCTCGAATCTCTCTGGAAGATATTCCGGGCTCTTTTCTTATCATTCGTATTATCTGTCTCTTCAATTTGGGTGTCCCTCTTGCTGGCTGTCAATTTTTTTCCCCTGTGTCATTTACTATGCTTATATCAGCGATGTTTATCACTCAATATTTTTTTTATAATGTTGCTGTACTATAATTGAGTCATGTATGCATATTTCTATATTTTATTCTCAGGCTGTTATATAATTTGGACTCCTAACAGGCTCTCTGGCATACCTATAGGCATCATGTCTTCTTTCTTTCATTATGGTTGCACCGTCTCTTCAATTTGTCATCAATTTTTCTCTTGAACCAATGTCCAGGGAGGTTGGCTATAGTAACATAGATCTTAAACTTCTGAATAATATGTGCAACTGTGGTATCAGGAACATCATACTGTTTGGAGATGGTCTGAAAGCTTTCACCTTTAAAATCTTTGTCTATAATTTTCTTTCTAATCTTCTAAGACAACTCTCTCCTTACCCTCTTTTGGTCCATGTTCAGTGTGGTACACACCATGATACCAAACAGCACAGTGATTATTTTTTTTACCCTATAAATAGACGGACTGATTGATTACAAGTTTAAAGACACCTGTGATGCTAATTATAGATAAAATCTTAGTTTAAAACTTCCCTATGGTCAAAGTATTTTCAATGTTTTTAGGGGTATCATAATTTTTTTTGTGAAGACCAGTTTTATTAGATTTTTATTTTTAATTTTTCAGTTGAATCACAATTCAAATGTCTGATTTTCATCAGCTGATTTTCAGAAAATTCAAATTTATTACTACTTTTTGTAAAGGCCGAAGTAGTGGATCCTCTGAACCACCACAAGCGGTGGTATAAGCCATGCCAAGGAGCGGAGTGTAAGTAGGTCACGGTATTCACCAGAGCCCGCCGAAAGGCAGGATGGACTTGCTGCGGCAGGGGTCTACCAGGTCGCTACCCTTGGCGCGACGTGCTTAAGGTGGCAGCTGGGGTGCAGCATGGTACAAAATAGTGAGGCAGGTTTGTAGTTGGGGACAGGCAAGCAGGTCAGGACAGGCGGCAAAGGTTTGTGGTCGAGGGACAGGGGCAACAGGTATGGTACACGGAATAACTGGAAACAACTATAGGAATGCACAAGGCACTATTGATCCTGTAGGGAACTAAGGAAGGGGCAGGATATAAATAGGGTCAGCGCCTGGCAAATCACCAGCATGCTGACCCTTTAAATTTGACTGAATTGTGCCTTAGGAGGTGGAGGCATGTAAGGCAGCCGGCAGGAGCGAGGAGAGGTGAGTAAGAGACAGAGTTATGAGTGCGCCTGTAGCCAGACATACAGGTTGTGCCCAGAGCCATCTTAACAGAATTATGAGCCCCTGAGCGTAGAATGGCAGTGAGCCCTGCCCAAATACATGACATCACACTTGGCCATGCCTCAAGTCCCTCCCAAGCACACCCATATTATCACGCCACTTATGTCTGAATACTGGCAGCCTGCAGCCTACAAAACTATTTGGCAGGGTTAAATAAGCAAAGCTAACTAAGGGATCCAGGATATGTTTCTTGTATTCCTGGGATATACATACACCTCTTGGGGCCCCTATACTTGTGGGGCCCCCGGGCAACTGCCTAGTGTACCCAATGGAAAAGATGGCTCTTGTCACGGCGCTACTCACTACAGGGGCCATGGTGGTACAGGTGTACCCGCAACCCGGCATGTGGGTCGGGGGGCACCTGTTACACTTTTGACATTTAAACCCCTTACCGATATTTGAGGTACCCATACATCATGGTCGGGAAAGGGTTCCCGCAAATTGACATATAGGTACGTCATGAGGATCGTGCAAGCTCACAAGTGTAGCGTACAAGATCACAGCATGGGACCGGCTTTATAACACTCCAGCTGTGGGTGATTAACCTTTTAGCTGCCGTGATTGGCTCCTTCTGTCTCCATCGGCACTGCTGCAATGTAATCGCGGATGCCAATGGTTTCCCTACCAGCCCTAAAGTCTAGTAAAGGCTTCTGGGCTGCCCATGATCTCACTATTCCCTGCCGTGACCTGTGGGCCTGGCAGGGCATAGTGACTGACAGTTGCCATAGAGAGTAGTACACAGCACTAATGCTACATTGTAACAGTAATCTGAAGATCATGGATACAAATTCCCTATGGGGACAAGTAAAAAAAAAAAATCAAGTGACATAAACAGTAAAAAAAAAGTAAAAAACAAAAAAATAAATTTGAAACACGTTCACGGCACATTTCCACTTACAATGAACAATTGCCCATAAAAGAGAACAAAAAATAAATAAAGTATGCATATTTGGTATCGCCATGTGTTTAACGACCTACGCTGTAAATCTGTCATGTTATTTAACCCGCACGGTGAACGACATAAAAAACCCCACAAATAAAACAGTCATAGAATTGTGATTTTCGTTCATCCCGCAGGATATAAAATGGAATACAAAGCGATCAAAAAAGCTTATAAATGGCAAGATGGTGTCAATGAAAATGTCAGTTAATCCCCCCCAAAATGTCCTTACACAGCTCTGTTATACGCAGGAAAAAATAAAAAGTTATGGCTTTTCAGAAGATAGGATGCATAAATATTGCTTACATAATACTAACGGCTTTTTGTTTAAAGTACTTCAGCGTAAAATATACCTACACAGTGTAAAAACTAACATTGTCACGGATACTGCACAGTGAGCGCTGTTAAAAATAGAAAAACACTACTAGGATTCCAGTATTTTCTTCACCCTGCCTTCGAAAAAAAAGGATTTAAAAGCGATCAAAAAGCCATGTCCTCCCAAAAAAATCTATAAAATCTCAACTCATCCCACAAAAAAAGTCCATACAAAGCTCTGTACACAGAAAAATAAAAAATATAGGCTTATGAGACTATGGCGATGCAAAAAAAAAACGTGTTTTCATTTTGAGGTAAAAGTGTTTTTATTGTGTAAAAAGACATGTAAACATAAAAATTTATCAGATTGTGTAATCGCTGTGATCGTATTGACTGCTAGAGGTTAAAGCTACATGTCATTTATACCGACGTTGACTGCTGTAAAAAATAAAAAACACAACCAGGATTGATGTGTTTTGTTCTAAACACCTCACAAAACCCTTGATAAAAAGCAATCAAAGTGTCAAACCCCACAATGATACCAATAAACAATGAAACTCATCCCGCAAAAAACAAAAGGCTCTTTCATCAGCTCAATATACAGAAAAATAAAAAGTTATGGCTGCAGGGACTATTACGGTATAACAAACGCAATATTTTTATAAAAACATTCTCTTGTGTTAAAAGCAATAAAACATAAAAACGCTATAAAATTTTTATCATTGTAATTGAACCAACCCGCATAATAAAGTTATTCTTACCGTATATACTCGAGTATAAGCCGAGGCACCTACTTTTGCCACAAAAAAACGGGGAGTAACTTATTGACTGTAGTTATAGCCTAGGGTTGGAAAATGCATCGGCTCTGGTAAATTTAAAAATAAAAAGGAATACCTATAAAATTACATAGGCTATGTATATGTCCCTCATAGGCAGATATTAAGAGGTATAGGCAGTTTAATGTCCCCATAGACCAATTGGCAGTGTATATGTCCCCATAGGCAGGTTATAGGCAGGCTATATTCACATATAGGCTAGGTTATAGCACGGTACTATGTCCCTCATAGGCAGATAATAGACAGGTATATGGCCCCATAGGCAGGTTATTAGGCAGGGTATATGTCCTCCTAGGGCTGGTTAATAGGTGGTTTTTTGGCAGTATTATGTCATCCTAGGCTGGTTTTAGCGCACGTATATGTCCCCCTAGGCTGGTTATAGGCAGGTATATTTCCCCCTAGGCAGGGTATAGGCAGGGTATATGTCCCCCTAGGCTGGTTATAGGAAGGTATATGTCCCCCTAGGCTGGTTATAGGCAGGTTATAGGCGGGCATATGCCCCCTTAGGCTGGTTATAGGCAGGTATATGTCCCCCTAGGCTGGTTATAGGCAGGTATATGTCCCCCTAGGCTGGTTATAGGAAGGGTTAAGTCCCCCTAGCTGGTTATAGCAGGTTATAGGCAGGCATTATGTTACCCCTAGGCTGGTTATAGGCAGGTTATAGGCAGGCAGGCATATGTCCCCCTAGGCTGGTTATAGGCAGGTATATGTTCCCCTAGGCTGGTTATAGGCAGGGTATAGGCAGGTATATGTCCCCCTAGGCTGGTTATAGGCAGGTATATGTCCCCATAGGCTGGTTAATAGGAGGGTATATTGTCCCCCTAGGATGGTTTATAGGAAGGTTTATGTCCACATAGGCTGGTGTTATAGGCAGGTTTAGGTTATAGGTCGGGCATATGGCCCCCCTTAGCTGGTTATAGGCAGGTATATGTCCCAATAGGTTGGTTATAGGCAGGTATAGTCCACCATCCCCAAACACCACCACCCATCCATAGGCTGGTTTATAGGCAGGGTATATGTCCCCCATAGGTGGTATAGGCAGGTTATAGGCAGGGCATATGTCCCCTAGCTGGTTATAGGGGGTTATAGCAGGCAGGCTTATGTCCCCCTGGTGGTTATAGGCTGGTTATATGTTCCCTAGGCTGGTTATAGGCAGGTTAGGCAGGTATAAGTACCCATAGGCTGGTAATCAGGCAGGTAATAGGCAGGGTATAGGCAGGTATATGTCCCCACTAGGCTCGGTTATAGCAGGTATAGACAGTTTTATATATTCCTCTAGGCTGTTTATATGGCAGGTTATATGTCCCACTAGGCTGGTTTATAGGCACGGTATAGGCAGGGTATAGGGCAGGTACTTTGTCAACCTAGGCTCGGTTATTGGCAGGTATATTTCCCCCTATGCTGGTTATAGGCAGGGTATATGTCCCACTAGGCTGGTTTAGGAAGGTATATGTCCCCCTAGGCTGGTTATAGGCAGGTTATAGGCGGGCTTGATGCACCTCCTTAGGATGGTTATTATAGGCAGGTATATGTCCACCACTAGGCTGGTTATGGCAGGTATTATGTCCCCCTAGGATGGTTATAGGCAGGTTATAGCAGGGCCTATGTAACAACATAGGGCGGTTATTAGGCAGGTTTTATGGCAAGGCAGGGATATGTCCCCCATAGGGCTTGGTTTTTGGCAGGTATATGTTCCCCAGGCTGGTTTTAGCCAGGGTATAGGCAGGGTTCTGGCCCCCCCTAGGCTGGTTATAGGCAGGTATAGGCAGGGTATAGGCAGGTCAGATTGCACCCCTCGGTGGTTATAGGCTAGGGTATAGGAAGGGTTATAGGCAGGTATATGTCCCCCTAGGCTGGTTATAGGCGGTATTTTTCCCCTGGCTGGTTTTTGGCAGGGTTTATGTCCACCTTGGCTGGTTTTAGGAAGGTATATGTCACCTGGCTGGTTATAGGAAGGTTTTAGGCGGGAATATGCCCCCTTAGGATGGTTATAGGAGGTATTTGTCCCACCTAGGCTGGTTTTAGGCAGGTATATGTCCCCCATAGGCTGGTTATATAGGCAGGGGTTATATGTCCCCCTGGCTGGTTATAGGCAGGTTATTGGAAGGCAATATGTCCCCCTAGGCTGGTTATAGGAGGTTATAGGAAGGCACGGCAGATGTCCCATAGGTGGTTAGCGGCAGGTATTTGTCCCCATTGGCTGTGTATAGGCCAAGTTAGGCAGGGGTATAGGCAGGTATATGTCCCCTAGGATGGTTATAGGAGAGGTATTAGGCATGGTATTTATACTGCTAGGCTGGTTATTGGCTGGTTTATGTCCCACTAGGCTGGTTGTTAGGCTAGTTTTTGGCGGGTTATAGCAGGTCATTGTCCCCCTAGGCTGGTTATAGGCAGGTATAGGCAGGGTATAGGCAGGGTATATGTCCCCCTAGGCTGGTTATAGGACAGGTTTATAGGCAGGGGTATTATAGCAGGTATATGTCCCCTAGGTGGTATAGGGCAGGTATAGGCAGGGTATAGGCAAGGTATATGTCCCTTAGATGGTTATAGGCTGGTATTGTGTACACCCTAGGCAGGATTTTATAGCAGGTACAGGCAGGGTTAAAAAAAAAAAACAACAAAAAACCCCACTTACCTCGCTCCCCGTTGCTCCGTCTCCCGGGCGCTCTCGTCCATCTTCTCGGCACAGGCGGGTGATGTCATCAGGTCGCGGCACGCAGGTGATGACACACACCTGCCAGTGCCGGGAAACTTCACCAGACTCCAAAAAAGTAACTACATGCTTGAGAAAGGCTCTGTTACTTTTTTGAGCCGAAACGTTGCACCATTTTTGTACCCCTGATTCTGTATTAAAGAAGCTCTTTATGCTGACGTCCGTTTTTGCATCTTTTCTGGATTATT
>JAODAL010030958.1:0-7500 GCA_025379985.1 Phyllomedusa bahiana | reverse complement strand
AAAGTAGGGCCGTAGTCGTTTGCTGGATGAGGACAGGAAGGAAGTGGAACACAGACCCAAATCCCCGTCCGCCCACACAGTTGTGTGGCAGCCAAGAATAGGCCATGAGGACCTTGTCAAAAGCACTTCTCCGCGTCCTGCTTAACGCATGGGGACAAGGGTGAGCCAGGGTCTTGCGCGCTGTCGCTGCCAGCACAGCCAACCGTTTACATCCCTGGTCGAGTGTCGATTGAGATGAAAACCCGACTGGCAGGGGTGTGAGATGGCACGGCAAAAATTTCTAAGTAGCTGTTCGCAATAATTTTTGGCAGGAGCTTTTAATCCTGGTTCTAGTAGGGATAGGGCCGGTATGACGCTAAAGATGCAGATCACTTCGTCCTTGAGCAGCTGACACTGTTTTGGAGTAAAAAAAGGAGTCTATTAGGACAAGAACGGATTGTAGGACATCGTGAATAGTTGGGTTAGATGGGGGACAATATCGGGTTTCAGGATTCTCTATAGAATTCCTGCCGAGTAGCCGTCGGGACACGGCGATTTTTTTTTTCACTGTTAGCTAAGGAAGTGATTACCGGCCAAGACTTCTATGGTGATATCAGACTCTTGGCTGTAGGCGCTGGGCTTCGGTAACGACCTGGAGTACGCTCCGAATCCAAGAATCACGCGACCCGGTCCGCCTCCAAAGGGGGTGGCGCTATATAGGGAATCATTAATAAGCCTCAAAAGCTTCCTCTATAGCTGTCGCGTCTTTCAGGATGGCACCTGTTTCGGGGCACTTAACAGAAACCGCTATTGCACGGGGCCTCGGCTTCCATTGAGCGTCATGCTAGCAAACAGCTTCCCCTGCCTTTTCCCACCACCGGTAGTATCGATTCTGGGTGGCCCTGACTTGCCAGCAGTGCGTGGACCGTTGAGGAAAAGTTAATCATAAGGTCCTGGGCTTCCGTGTTGTAGCGCGCTTTTGTTTGTGCCAAAGGGCAAGCTGCAAATCCCTGTTGGGCGGCACGTTAAGTCTTATGTAACTTCTAAACTTGACGGTTTCACGGCCCTGCGCCTCATGCTAATATTAGTCTGATTATTAGCACCACGCAGCACGCTTTTAGCAGTGAGCCAAAGATGGGTGCATCCCGGCATGCGCTTTATATCTGACAGAAAACTGAGACCATTTTGCTTTTTTAAAAAAGGTCGGAAGTCATCGATTCGTACAGATGTGTGTGGGGTGAATCTCCATGACCTGCACGTGGATAGGCCACCTGGAATGGCTAAGAATAATTGGATAGGACCATAGGTCCGAGATAGTCAATGGGTGAAGATCCGCTTGCAGCACATCGAATGGAGAGTCGTAGACAGCGAGCCATGTCAATCCTCGAAAACTAATCATGAAAAAGTGAGTAAAAAGTGAAGATCGGTCAGTGGGGGTTCCAGGAGCCGACAGGTTGTAATAGACGTCCAGGTGGTCCATAAGGTACGTGATAAGAGGAATTGACCGGGCCCCGCGGCCCGGGGTCCCGTGCCCCGATATGTCCAATGGATGGGGTCTGGTGCCACGTTAAATCCCCCACTAAAATTAATGTATGTTCCCGTTGTAATAGTAAAATTGGTGATGTCGGCAAAAGGAATCATTTGGCGCTCATTCGGAGCATAGAGATGACCAAGGTGTACAGCCGGAGTTTGGCAATCATCACTATCAAGTATATAAAATCGCCTGCCTCTTCAATATTACTGATCGCAATGGACTGTACTAGCCCAGCTCGAAGAGTATATTGCAAACTACGGGATTTCTTAACAATAATTGGCCAGACCGGCGGATCAACATTGGCTCGCTAGGGGCACGAACTTTATCGGCCCTTCCAATGTGTCTCTTGCATACAAATAATGTCCGCCTTCAGTCGTTTGAGGTGGAGCATGACTCGTCTATGTTTTTCGGGAATATTAAGACCCGCAACGTTCCAGGAAAGGACATTTATTCGCGGGGCAGGGGGGCAGCCCAAAGATCGAGGGGAGACTCCACTCATCCCGCATCCTAAACAAGGGAAGCAGGCAGGAGAACACCTGGAAAGTGGGGATGGTTCAAGGTCAGAGAGTGCTTTCCCCCATTCCAGATAGGGGGGGGAGGGGAGGTGGCGAGTAGAATGTCATCTCTTGGGGAGCGAACAAGGACGACATGTAATTTGAGAGCACGGTGGCCACGCCGGTTTTGAGTGTGGTCCACATAAGCACCTTTTCTAGGGAAGAATAGGTTGTCTCAAGGACATACAGCACAAAAAGAGCCCATGGGACCATATTACAGATCCCATAGGGAAAACAAACCACTGATGTACAGGGTCCAGGTACACAGCCGTGTTATACACACAAGCCCTTTGGTATTTATTAACCAAGGCAAAAACATAACATATCTGGCTTTTATGTGCATTTACATTTATAAAACAAAACTGAAAAATGTTGATCACACAATTGAAAGGTTGTTCCCACCATAGACTGTGCTGGCATATCGCTAGGACATCCCAACAAAGTCTTGTAGGTGCAGGTTCCACCTCTGGGACTCAAACCCATCTCAGGAACAGGTCCCCAAAAGAAATTAGTTCTATGGGAGGGTTATAGCCGGACACACCACTCACCTGTACTCGAACTCCAATAGAATCACTCACCTGGATTTGGAATTCCAATAGAATAGAATGGAGAGTCATGTCCAGTTCTCCATTCTGAGCCGACACTTTTGGGGATTCATTCATGAGATAGGTGTAGGTTCCAGAGGTGTGAGCCACACCTATCAGACTTTGATGACATATTGTATTGATGTACCATAAAAGTCCATGGTGGGAACACCGCTTTAATAATTTTGGTACATGCTACATGTAGGATAGATATTAACTAATTAGCATACCTGCCAGCTCTCCCAGAGACTCCCAAAAGAAGTGGGACCTTCTAGAAGAGTTGGTAAATTTCCTGGACAGGTTGGATGGTGCGGGCTAAGTGACTGTACCTGCACCATCTGCAGTTGGATTTACAGTCGGGCTACTGGCTCCGATCCTGGGCATGTAACCCCCTAAATGCCATAGTTAATAGCGTCTGTGGCATCTAGGTACTTGACAGAGGCAAGTCAACAGCTTGGTAATATGATTGCAGGGTGCGAATGGTTCCATGGGAGCCGCAGGACAAATACACAGCAAATTACCGCATCACAAAACCATGGCAAATTGCGGTAAAGACGCATGCATTTTTTCCAGGTGGGGTTTTCATGCATTTTATTTTACTGTAGCAGAACCGCACTGTGTGAATATACTCTTTTAATTTTTTTAGAAACAATTACATGAGCAACCTGACATACAGGAGTTGCCTTAATAGACCTTCACCATATTCTCCCATATTAAGATAAATACTCGGTCAGGGGAAATCACATGTGCCTGTCAGAGTATGTTCACACGGTGCATTTGTGTTGCAGTAAAAAATAAATCAAGACCACACCATCCATGTATGTAACTATAGCCGTAGCAGTAAAAGTAGCTGCTATTGGGCTTAGAGGTTGAGGAGGCCACTCTGGAGTAAGAACATTGTAGCTTTCCTGTTGGTGGCTTTCAGCTGTCTAGCACTGCTGATATATGGTGCTATTATCCATACCTCTAATTCCTGCTTTTTCAGTTTCATATCATTTTGTAGTCAGGCCCCTCTCCTTTTGCGATGAGGCCCTAAGAATTCTAACTACGGCCATGCCACCATACTCACCTCCCCGGGCACTTCCAAGGTGGAGGTGCCAGGGGAGGCTTCACTGCTTCTTGATGGTCTCTGTTTACCGGGCCTCTGGTGATTATCTTTGTACAGGCTGGTAGTCCTGCATAAGGGAGCAAAGGAAATCCTTGGTGGTTCCCCTGGGCATGGCTGGCCTGGGGATGCTCTTCAGAGAGAAAGGCAGATAAAGAGAGGCAGAAAGCATGTGCATTATGTAAAGTCATGTACAGTAGCTGTAGGATAGTCTCCAATTCTACTGGTGGGCCCCAAGAATCAGCTCTTCTGTTGGGCCCCAGTAATCAACTCCACTGGTGTGCCCCAAGAATCAATTTCACTTGTGGGAACCAAGGATCTTCTTCACTTGTGGGCTCCAAGTACTCCAGTCTGACAGGGTCTGCGAATTTAACATGTAAAACATTGGAAATTGAGGTTATAGAGATGGGCAAAGGACCAAAGAAGCATTGTTACTGCAGAGCCAGAGGAGGTGAGTATAGTGCTTTGTACCTGCAAATCTGCAGATAATCCACAGTTAAATCTGAAATTTTATAAAACATTTAAGGTTTCCAGAGGGTGACAATTGCAAATGATGGGTGGAGTAGTAGGCGTGTAGTGGTAGTGTAGTGTACCAGCCCTTAATAACAGCAGACAACACAGTTACCCCGGGAAAACTTCAGGCTTTACTAAAGATACCCCTTCTTGGGGGAGGGTTACAAAAAAATCAGAAAAGGGGTTTCTGTGTCTGTAGCATATAAAAAGGAACCCCCTCTTTGGAATTTTTCACGGGACAGGACACCCCTTCCTCCCATTTAAAGGGGCCCCTTTCCTCTTCCGGCAGCCCCCCCCAAACTGCCCATTTTTTTAACTCCTCGGGGCCCTTGTTCTGTCGGGTTTCCCCTATTTCTTTGTGCCTTTTCTTATTTTTTTCGCCCCCCTTCGTCCCTTTCCCTTACTTCAGGTTTTTGGGCGGGGTTTTTGGGCTGTTTCTTTTTCGCCCTTGTTCCCCTAACCTTTGGGGCCGTTTTAAATGGGTTGGGGTTCCCCTTTTTTAACGGGCGGGCTCAAAACTAAAAATTATTTGGAACCAAAAACTAAAAAACCCAAACCCAAACTACCCCCGAGTGAAGGCTATCCTTTTTAAAACTTTTGTACCCAAGGCCTCCACTCCACCCCTTTGTAAAACTCCCCTGTTTGGGGGTGCTTAACCCAGCAGCACTTATCCTTTCACTGCAAGGTGTTAACCCCTTCAAACCCTCATGGGAGACACTTTTAAGCGTTTCATTTCCTTTTTCCTAATCTCGGGGTATATTTATATACATTCAAACAAAAACTTTGTTTTCATATTTTTCTTTTTAAAAGAATTATAAATATTTTCCCCAAAACAAAGTATTTTTTTTTGGGTTGTTTTTTGTTTTTAAAAATCTGAAAAAAATTTAATGAAAAAAAAGTTGAACCCTGCAGAATTTTAAAAACTTCCACCTCGGGCCCAAATATCAATTTGTAAAAATGATTTTCCCCATCTTAATTATTTTTGGCCTTTTAATTTTGTTCCCCAGGGCCGGTCAAAAACCCATCAGGGGCCCCCCGGGAAAGAGCGGGGGCCGGGGCCCCCCCAAAACAATCCAAGAAATTTTGGGTGGGGTTTTCACGGGTTTTATTTTTGGGTTTTCAAGGTATCCTTTGGGTTTTTACCATGAAAAAAAGGTACTGGGCAATTACCATAAAAAACCCCTTTGGGGAAAATAAACTTTTGCTATTAAGCCCCCGTAAAATAATGTATGCTGAGAAATAGCCCAAAAATTTTAATCCCACACGGGGGGAACATTCCCTTATTATCCCCTAAATTTTCGGGTCGCAGTATCTGCCGGGGGGTACTTTTTTCAAAAAAATCCCCTAAAAGACGTCCCATCAGGATATAAAAATTTTCGAATTTTGAACCCACCCTTCAGGAACAATTTTTGAAAGCAAAATTTTAAAAACATTTCCTTTGGGGGCAGCTATTTTAAAAGGGGGTCGTCTAAAAAAAAAGGATTGCGTTTTATTTTAAAAAAGATCTTGCAAAAAAAAGTCACTTTGAAATAAAATGTAAAATTTTAACAGTGCCCTTTCCTATTCCTAGTTTATCCCCTCTTGTATGGGTTTTTTGCCCCTCCTCAGGTCACCAAAGCTACGGGGACCTGGGTAAACTCCTCCTTTTGGTGCCCAAAACGGTCACTTATAGTTTTACAGACCTGGTGATCTCCCCTGATAGGCTGCCGGGGAAACTGGGTCACTTTACCCACAGCCCAGTTTGATTTTTCCTGTTTGGTCCCCGTGTTTGGTTTTGGGGGCGTAGCTACAAAACCTGTGTGATATTTCCTGATCTTTCCGATAGGCTGAAAGCAATGGTCACTATAGTTTGCGACCTTTTTGCTCTCTCCTGATAGGCTCCAGCTTTGGGTTTGCTTTTGTTACAGACCTGGCTTTTTCTGAAACCTAGTAAAAAGGGCCATTTAAAAATCCCCTAAATTTCAAAGTGAAACCAAAAAAACGGGAATGAGGTGTGATAAAATAAATTTATAGGGGAGAAAATTTCCCTTTTTAAGCCCCAGGTCACCCGGCCGCTCATATAAAATATTTAGGGGGTATGTTTAATTTTTTCTTTTTTTAAAATTTTGGACTTTTGAAAAAACTCTCTCTCTTTGAAATTGTGTTTTTTGGGTTCATGTATAAACGGTGCCCCCTCCTGTCTTCTTTTTAACCTTTTGGTTTTTGGTTTTTTTCGTCATTTCTGAAGTCCCCGTTTGGGTTTTTCGGGCATTAAGGGGGGGCCAATTGTCAAAATTCACCACTAAACCCCATTTCCCTTTAAAATTTGGGAAGTCCGAAAAATGGGGGCCTTTGACTGCTGCCCCCAATCAGGGACTTCGGGAAATACGACCCCCAAAAAACAAGGATGGGTAAAAAGAAAAACCACTAAAAATACAAAAAATTTTTTATTTTAAGGGGCTGTGTTTTCCGGGGGGTTTAAAAGGGGGGGCCAAACACAGGAAAGGTTATGTTACTGTTACCCCCTGTATGTGTGTGTGTGTATAAAAATTTTCCCCGGGGCTAACCCCGGTTTTTACACCGAAAAAGTATGACTTTTCCCCTTTTTTGTCTAAAATTTGCTTTTATTGAAAAACTTTCCCCACCTGCATAATATGTTTTTAAAGTTTGTGTGTTTATATATTATTTTTAAAAATTATTTATATAATTAAATATTTTATATTAAAATATTTTAACTTTGCTCTACCTGCTCCCGGAAATGTGCAGCGCCCAAGTCGCTAAAAACGTCCAGGGGCAAAACCTGGACCCCCCAAAGGGCACGGGTAAGAAATGTGTATATATTTATAATTTGTATTTAATAAAATTAAAATGATAACCCCCCCCCGGCCACTTTTTTTAGGAAACCCCAAATGCTGGAAACGGGTTGGACCCCCTTTTGGGGGCCTTCAAACTGCCTCAATTCTTCGGGGCATAAGATTCCAAAAAGGTTTTGCAACGATCCTAAATTTGGGTTTCCCAAAGGGGCCCCAAAGGTGCCAAGAAAATATTCCCCACACCAGGGCCCCACCACCCCACCGGGGTGAACCGTTGATCCCAAGGCGGATGGATCCATTTTTTCCATGTTTTGACCCCAAAATTCTAAACCCTTTACCATCCGAATGTGCAGCAAAGAAATCGAGACTCACAAAACCCGGGGCCCAACGTTTTTCCAATTTCTACTGTCCAATTTCGATGGTTTGGGGCAAATTGGGC
>JAODAL010030957.1:0-49171 GCA_025379985.1 Phyllomedusa bahiana | reverse complement strand
CCCCGTTTGTAGACATTGCACTGCTACTTTATTTTTAAACGTTTTCTATTGAAATTTTTCCCGGGATATTGGCAGCCTAAACTTATATTAGGATAACATCTTTTCTAGTAACTGCGGTCTCTTTGTTAGGTGCAAAATCCACTTTAAATTTTATCATATATTTTCCCCGAAGGTGTTCATTTTCAATTTTGCCCATTCCACCTTTGTTTATATCCACCTTGCATTTAAATTAGAATCCAGCAATTTTGTAGTCCCAGCCAGGTTGATGGGGCCCAAAAAAATCCCTTTTTATTACCCGAATACTTACAGATAGTGTTTTTTGCATTTTGCCAGTCCAGATTTGTTGATGAGCCCCCTTGCATTTTAAATTTGAATCCAAAATTGTGTTTTACCACGGGTAATTGATGGGTCCCAAAAAAAATACCTTTTTTTTCCGAATACATTCAGATACGTTTTTTTTTACTTTGGCCCTCAGTTTTTTTTGGGGCCCCTTGCATTAAAAATTGAATCAGCAATTTGTAGTACCAAGGTGAATTGAAAAGGTGCCAAAAAAATTTTCCTTTTTTTATCCGAATACTTTAGAACGTTTTTTTTCATTTTTGGGTATTTTGTGTGACACAGATTAAAAAAGTCCATTATAAAAAAATTGTTGTTTCAAAAAAATTTTTTTCCAATTTAAAAGGGGCCCTATGGGTCATGTTTTTGTTTTGGGGCATTTTGGTACTGCGTATCCCACGGTTTTTTTTTAAAAAAATTTGTTTTCTAACAGAATTTTTTCTTCACAATTGTAGAGTGGCCAAAGGGGTGATTTTGTGTCAAAACAGGAATAGGTAAAAATGTTAGGACAAAATTTCAAAATGTTTTTTTTCAAGTTTTTTAAAATACTTTCAATTTTGTATTGAGAAAACCCTTTTTAATACAAAAAAAAAAAAACAAAAGACATGGGGGGGAAATTCCATCCCATTTTAAAAAAAGTGTTTCTGAAAAATACAAAAAACTTGCATGTACAAAATAGTGGTAAAAAATTTTCCCCTGAATTGTACAAGAAGGTACAGGAAAAATTGACCAGATGTAGGTTTTAGAGGACAGGAGTATGGACAGGACAGAGAAAAAAGTACAGAACAATTTCCCCCAGCACTTGAGTAAAATGGAAAAGAATGCCAAGAAAAAGGGCCCGGGGGAACAGGAGCTTAACCACCAGTATTTCCAAATGAAGCTAAAAAGGTCCGCACTCATACGGAGGGGCAAGCGCTACCCCGGCAAGGCAGTATATGCCCAGTGAAAAAAAAGGTGGTTGAAAACCCTTTTTCCGGCACTTTTTAATCGGGGGGTCAACGGGTTTTGGGGGTCATGCTGTGGCCCAGGACAGGTATAGTTAATGTCCAGTGAAACAAAATATGGGGTTAAAAGACCCCTTTTTCCGGCACTTTTTAATCTGGGGTATGCGGGGTTTGGGGGGCTCATGCTGTGGCCAGGACAGGTATGGTCAATGTCCATGAAACAAAATGGTGGTTAAAGACCCCTTTTTCCCAGCACTTTTTAATTTTGGGGGTTAGCAGGTTTAATGGTAATACTGGGGGTAAAGGACAGATTAGTTAATGCCCCTTCAACTAAAATGGTGGTTGAAAGCCCTTTTTTCCGGCATTTTTTTAAATCGGGGGTCAGCAGGTTTGGGCTTCATGCTGGTTCCAGGACGGAATTCAATGTCATTTAAAGTAACATGATGGTTCAAATCATACTGCCTTCTGGACTTTTTAATTTGTGGGTGATGCGGTTTTAAAAGGGCTGCTGTGGTACAAGACGGGGATAGTGAAGGGGTCTGGATTTTTTTTTCTGTGGTTTTTTAACCTGAAAATGTGTTGCCAAGTTAGCAATATCCGTTTAAAGTTGTGGTTTAATTCCAGCTTTCCCCGCCCGTTTGGGTGTAAGAATGAAGTGTTTTTTGCTTTTCCCAAGACTTTAAAGGTCTTTAATCATAATCTACCAAACGCTATTGACTTCTTGTCGATGACGGCCGACTATTGACCCTCGACCGATGTCGATGGCCAAAGTAATCGCCCACCTACACATAACCTAGTTAACCTTATTTTGATCATTAAATCTAAGGGGAACTGTATAAGCAAGAGCTTCAAAGGGGAATTGTCGAGTCTGTTTTCGTTATAATTGGGCCCGAAGTATGAAAGTGTTTTTTTTGTGTTATAAATGAAACCTAAAGTTTACCCCCCTCGCCTATGTTTAGGCGCTTATGGAACTTAGGATTTTCCCTAGTAAAACCCAAATACTGTTTTGGGAACCCCCTTTATTTTAGTTATCAGGGTTTTATTTCTTTAACCCTTAACGACCGCGCACCTCTTTTTAGGCGCGGCGGGTGCGTCTGCACGGGCTCTTTGATCCTGCAGACATCGGGGGTTTTCGGCGCCCGGCGACGCTGCGCTAGGATCGGGGCTGAACTACACAGCCCCGATCCCAGGGATCTCCTGCAGGGATCGGGGGCGGGGGAAACCTCCGCAACCCATGCTTTTAAAACCCTTTGATTGCGGGGGTGCGTTACCGCAGCGCAATCAAAGGGCCCCTGCTCTTCGGGGGATCGGAAAGCCCCGGGCACCCACGAGCTCAGGGACCGGCTTGCACGTCAGTTCTGGGGGCCCAGGGATGGCCCCCAAATTGTCTGTGTAAGAAGCCAGTGATTAGGATGCATGTGTGCTGCCTAATCATGCCCGTGTCAGGCTGAACAATTACATGTATTAACATTATGAATATGCTAATACATTACTAAGTGTAAAAAAAAAAAAAAAAAAAAATGTTAAAACAGTTTCTCCTTCATGGGAGTAAAAAAAAAGTACAAAAAAACCATAAAAAGTCAAAAAAAAAGAATAAATAAAAAAAATAATAAAATAAAAATAAATATTTAATAAAAAATAATTGTACATAAATTACACGCACAAAAAAAACCTACACATATTTGGTATCCACAAAGACCGTAATAACCTGTAGAATTAATCTAACAAGTTATTAAGTGTGAAATGTGAATGGTGTAAAAAAAAAATAAAAAAACAAAAAAATTTTTGTAAAAAAAAAAAAAAAAAATACTGCAATTATTTATAAGTGTACTTAAACT
Source organism: Phyllomedusa bahiana (assembly GCA_025379985.1). Taxonomy (NCBI): domain Eukaryota; kingdom Metazoa; phylum Chordata; class Amphibia; order Anura; family Hylidae; genus Phyllomedusa; species Phyllomedusa bahiana. Next base: position 46,053 of record JAODAL010030957.1, on the reverse strand, counting down.
ATTCCCTTATAAAGTACAACTTGTCTCGAATAAAACGAGGCCTTTATCCAACTGCGTCATTGAAAAAATAAAAAAGTTACAACTGTTTAAACGCAAGGAGGCCAAAACTAAAAAAATGTTCTGGTCATTAACTACTTTTCAGGCGTTCGGCTTAAGGGGTTAAAAGGAAAACACGTTTCGGATGCTAAAGCACACTTGATCAGTTCCACACTTCAGCGCAGTCACTTGGGTTGTTGAACTACAGGAAACCAGCGGTAATTCATTACCTGAATATCTATGTACCCGGCTCCATGACGGCTGCAGGGAATTGCAACCAGACAGCAGCGATCCTCACCTCCGTCAGTTCTTCAATTAACTGAAGGCTCTTTTGAGTGTTGTGTCTATTCCTGCACAACTCATTAAGGTTAGTGTACAAGACATTGTATACTAACTGCTATATCCAAGTCGCAGTACTTGCGCTAGGGAGTGCTTTCTCTCTTTTTTTCTTCTATTACATTTCAATTATTTATTTTTTAAATATATAATAATCAGAAATCACTTTTTATTATTGTACTGGTGTAAGCTGAGAAATATTGGACATTTTTTTCCTTAACAGCAAATCTAACTCTACCTCAACTCCTCAAGCTCAGGCAGACCACATTAAAATTGGTCTTCCTGTTTGAGCACTAATGTGCCTAGTTTTGCCAAACCACATGCATATATGTGTCTGTGGTGTGTCACACCTCCAGAACGCCCCCAGAATGCCCCCAAAACTCCCCCTCATCACAGGCGCATTAGAAAGTGTCCAGTTTTATGAACAACGCGCCTAACACATTCAGTACGTGCATTAGACATCGTAGCCGGCTCACTTATGCACATTTATGCCAGAAAAGCGTGAAAAACCCAATCATACATGTCTCCCTAAGTGAGTACTCCAAGTCCCGGACCTTGGTCTAGATCCAGTAATCCGATCTGAGCTTGTAGAAGTCTGAATCTTGTGTAAATCCTCAGCCATGGAGTTGGACCTGTATAATAAACCTTGCAACTGGTATCTTGTAGTCCTTAGCAGAGCTGTTTCTAATTCAAATTTAAATTAGCTGTTACTGCTTCACCTTCAGTTCAGCTGTCTCTGCTTCAGTATAGATTCCGCTTTTTTGTTTCACACTCAGGCAGGGCCGTTCCTAGGGGCGGGCAGGGCGTGCGGTCACCCGGGGCGCCGAGGCTCCGCTCAACCGAGGGGGGCGCCACAGCCGCCCTGCCCGCCCGGAGGAGCGCCCCTGACTCTGCGCGACTGTTTATAACAGTCGCTCAGAGCCAGCAGCTGCAGGGAGGAGGCAGGACGGATCGTTCCCGTCCTGACTCCCCCCCTGTATTAACGTCACAGGGGGCGCACGGCTTTCACCGCGCCCCCTGCGACGCTCGATCTCCTCGGTGGCAGAGGCAGCTCTGCCGCCGAGGAGATCCCTGGGAGCTGCGTGCAGCGTAAGCAGCTTGATGACGTCACGCTGCTTACACCGCTCTGCAGCTCCCACCGCTCAGCAGCTCCGGATCGGGACGCGCGGACCGAGGTGAGTACTCTTTTGTTATTTTATAATTACTTACAGGTGGCACACTGGCTACAAGGGGCATCCTGGCTACAGGGGGCATCACTGGCTACAGAGGGCATCACTGGCTACAAGGGGGGCACACTGGCTACAAGGGGGGCAAACTGGCTACAATGGGGGCACACTGGCTACACGCGGGGCACACTGGCTACAAGAGGGGCACACTGGCTACAAGAGGGGCACACTGGCTACAAGCGGGGCACACTGGCTACAAGGGGGGCACACTGGCTACAAGAGGGGCACACTGGCTACAATGGGGGCACACTGGCTACAATTGGGGCACACTGGCTACAAGGGGGGCACACTGGCTACAAGGGGGGCATCACTGGCTACAATGGGGGCATCACTGGCTACAAGAGGGGCACACTGGCTACAAAAGGGCACACTGGCTACAAGGGGGCACACTGGCTACAAGGGGGGCACACTGGCTACAATGTTGGCACACTGGCTACAATGGGGGCACACTGGCTACAATGGGGGCACACTGGCTACAATGGGGGCATCCTGGCTACAAGGGGGCACACTGGCTACAATGGGGTACACTGGCTACAATGGGGGCACACTGGCTACAATGGGGGCATCACTGGCTACAATGGGGGCACACTGGCTACAATGGGGGCATCCTGGCTAGAAGAGGGGCACACTGGCTACAATGGGGGCACACTGGCTACAATGGGGGCATCCTGGCTAGAAGAGGGGCACACTGGCTACAATGGGGGCACACTAGCTACAAGGGGCATCACTGGCTACAGGGGGGCATCTACTGACTACAAGGGGGCATCTCTGGCTACAAGGGGGGGCACACTGGCTACAAGGGGGGCATCACTGGCTACAAGGGGGGGGGGCACACTGGCTACAAGGGGACACACTGGCTACAATGGGGGCACACTGGCTACAATGGGGGGCACACTGGCTACAATGGCTGCATCACTGGCTAAAATGGGGGAACACTGGCTACAATGGGGGCATCCTGGCTACAAGAGGGGCACACTGGCTACAATGGGGGCACACTAGCTACAAGGGGGCATCACTGGCTACAGGGGGGCATCTACTGATTACAGGGGGGGCATCTCTGGCTACAAGGGGGGCATCTACTGGCTACAGGGGGCATCACTGGCTACAGGGGGCATCACTGGCTACAATGGGGGGCACACTGGCTACAATGGGGGCATCACTGGCTACAGGGGCATCTCTGGCTACAAGGGGGGCATCTCTGGCTACAAGGGGGGCAACTACTGGCTACAGGGGGCATCACTGGCTACAGGGGCATCTACTGATAACAGGGGCATCTACTGATGACAGGGGGGCATCAACTAGCTACACGGGGCATCAACTAGCTACAGGGGGTCATCAACTGGCTACAGGGGGCATCTACTGGCTACAGGGGGTATCACTGGCTACAGGGGCATCACTGGCTACAAGGGGGGCATCTCTGGCTACAAGGGGGGCAACTACTGGCTACAGGGGGCATCACTGGCTACAGGGGCATCTACTGATAACAGGGGGCATCTACTGATAACAGGGGGGCATCAACTAGCTACAGGGGGCATCAACTAGCTACAGGGGGTCATCAACTGGCTACAGGGGGCATCTACTGACTACAGGGGGTATCACTGGCTACAGGGGGCTACTACCTGGCTATAGGGGCTACTACGTGGCTACAGGGGCTATTACATGGCTTCCATATGAGATGCTATAGATGGGGAGTTTGTATAGAGATAGGAATTGGTTGGAAAATGCTGATAAAGGGAGGAGTCTTAAGATATTTGTTTTGTAAATTTTACGGTGAAGAGTTGGGAGTAGTCGCCATGGCGTCTGGGACAAATGGAGAAGAAGAAGAGAAAGAGAACAACTCTTCAGAGACGTCTCCTGTGAGTCACTAGATATAACTTGACTGTAACCATTTATATGTGTACAGCTGGTATACACCACTGTATGCTGGTAATATTGGTTGAAGTATAATGGTTTGTATTCAGTAATGGTCAGTTTGTATTATTCAGTCACTATGTGCTGGTGATATGTGGTCACGGTGTTGCTGTATTTGGTCACTATGTAGTGATATGTGGTCATGGTGTGGTAGTATTATTCGGTCACTGTGTGCTGGTGATATGTAGTCTTAGTGGTCTTGGGATTCTGGTTGGTGTAGCAGTGTTATTTGGTAGCTGTATGATTATTATCTAGTAATTGTATATGTAGCACATTGTGGTAAAGCTTTTTGTATATTTTAGATTTGGTTGATGGTGATGCACTGTGTTTCATTATGGCACATTATGTTACATGGGGGGCAAAATTTCTTCACCTCGCCCTGAGTGAAATTTAGCCTAGGAACTGCCCTGGGCTCAGGTTTTATTGTACTGCAACTTAACCCCTTCCCGACCACAAATGTACCGGTACGTCCTAGCGGGAAGTGCCTTCCCCCAACTGGACATATTGGTACGTCCTGCACAACGTGCGGGCTCACAAGCAGACCCTGCATGATTGCGACATGGGACATGCCACATCACCACTGGCAGGAGTGAGCTCCTGCCGTGGGTGATTAGCTCCTTTGTTGTGGCAATCTATTACGACTGCCACAGCTAAGGCAAAGATAGACGGAGGGAGCTCCTTCTGTCTTCTCTCAGTGCAGCAGGGACCATCTATTGGGCTGTCCACACTTTCTCATACTAGCAACATACCTCAGCCTTATTTATCAGCAACCCAGACTTTTCACTCAGTAGTATGGCACAGTGTATTTTATTAAGTCACGAAACTGACAACAAAACACCTAGCAACGTAATTGCTAAAAATGTGGAGAAACCTCTTGACCAACATATACAAAAACCAATAGAAAATAGGAAAAAATGGTCCTAAAATATAACTTTTAATAGATAAATAAGGTTAAAACCAGATATTCATGACAAACCTGGTGTTGCGATGCCCTTACAGGGCGGGAGACGGACACTTCTGGGGGAACTTACCTGGTGGGTCTTCTCCTGACCCCGCAGTGGTCTCTATCTTTACACCGCGCTGATGTGTGTGTCAGGTATTTTGCATAATATAACTATACTACTTTGATGTAGTTGGCTCCTAATATATTAGGTGCTAATACTGTTCCCACCAGGTATACCTATATCATCTTTATATTTGATTAAATGTCATACTTATACTGCACCTGTTTCTTTGGTCCATTGAATACATATACATTTTCCTAATTGTCCCCTGAGGAGACCAGTGTATTATCTGTTATTTGCATTATTATTATTATTAACATTTATTTTAAAGCGCCATTGATTCCATGGCGCTGTACATTTGAGGGGGGGGGGGGGGGTCACATACATTATATGTAAAGTGAGTACAATAATGACAATTAATGACGTATAAAAGGTACAGAGGGAGAGAGGACCCTGCCCGTGAAGGCTTACAATCTACAAGGAGGAGGGAAGAGACAGGAGGAGAGGGGCAGACATGTTTGTGGGGTAGTACAGTGGCAGCAGGGTTATTGTAGGTTATAGGCAATCCTGAAGAAATGGGTTTTCAGGTTGCTTTTGAAGCTGGTGAGTGTGGCAGAGAGTCTGATGTGTTGGGGCAGTGCATTCCAGAGTGTGGGGGAAGCGCGAGAGAAGTCTTGGAGACGGTTATGTGAGGAGCTGATAAGAGGAGAACAGAGAAGAAGGTCCTGTGAGGAGCGGAGATTGCGTGAGGGGAGATATCTGGAGATTTGGGCAGAGATGTAAGGAGGGGAGAGGTCATGGAGAGCCTTGTAGGTCATGGTTAGCAACTTGAAATGAATTCGCTGAGCTATTGGTAGCCAGTGAAGGGATTGGCAGAGGGGAGAGGCAGAGGAGTAGCGAGGAGAGAGGTGGATAAGATGGGCAGCAGAGTTAAGGATGGTTTGGAGGGGAGCGAGAGTGCTAGATGGGAGGCCACAGAGAAGGATGTTGCAGTAGTCAAGGCGGGAGATGACAAGGGCATGAACGAGCATTTTTGTGGTGTCGAAGTTGAGGAATGAACGGATGCGAGAGATATTTTTCAGGTGGAAGCGGCAGGCAGAGGTGAGGGTTTGAATGTGTGGTTTGAAGGATAGAGCGGAGTCGAGGATTACCCCAAGGCAGCGGACTTGCGGAACAGGTGAGAGTGTGCAGCCATTGACAGTGATAGAAAAATCAGGTGGAGGGATGGAGGGGGACGGCGGAAAGATGATGAATTCTGTTTTCTCCACATTTAGTTTTAGGAGACGGGAGGAGAAGAAGGAGGAAATGGACGATAGACAGTCTGGGATCCTGGAGAGAAGAGAGGTGACATCTGGGCCGGAGATATAAAGCTGGGTGTCATCAGCATACAGGTGGTAATGAAAGCCATGTGAAGCTATAAGTTGACCCAGACCAAGGGTGTAGATAGAAAAGAGTAAAGGACCCAGGACTGACCCCTGGGGGACACCAACAAAGAGAGGCCGGGGGGGAGGAGGTGGAGCGAGAATGAGAGACGCTGAATGTCCGATCAGAAAGGTACGAGGAGATCCAGGAAAGAGCCAAGTCTGTGATGCCAAGGGAGGAGAGGATTTGTAGCAGGAGGGAATGGTCGACAGTGTCAAAGGCAGAGGACAAGTCTAGAAGGAGAAGGACAGAGTACTGGCGTGAGGCTTTGGCAGTTGCTAGGTCATTGGTGACTTTGGTTAGGGCGGTTTTGGTAGAGTGGTTGGGTCAGAAACCAGATTGTAGTGGGTCAAGAAGAGAGTTGGAGGAGAGGTGGGAGGACAGCTGAAGTCTAAACATGTTGGGACGGGACCACAGTAAATTTTGGGGCCTATTATTTTTAGGGTCAGGTTGCGGACAGGAGCACCCTTATCGGGGCGAGTATCCTGTATTCTGTTAAAGGTAAGGGTGTAATAGTGTGTTAGGGTCATATAGGTATTCCGTTATCTTTGGTCCTATACTTGTGTTTGATCTCCCACATTATTTAGAGGTTTGTCATGAATATTTGGTTTTAACCTTATTTATCTATTAAAAGTTATAGTTTAGGACCATTTTTTCCTCTTTTCTATTTTTTTTTTATTTTTATTTTATTAAGTCACCATGCATGTCCTCCCTAGCTTAAACCAGTAAGCCAACTGTTCATGCGGTAGACAGCCCAGAAGACATTGGGGCACATTTATCAAGGAAGTTGCCACAGAATTGTGCAGCAATTTGTGCCAAAAAATGGCATACACCATTTATGATATGTTTTATACAGTTTCTAAACACTTCTGCACCTTGTCTAACAATGAGGGCATGGGCTTGGTAAAAGGAGTCTAGCTGGGGCGTGGCTTGAGCGACATGTAGGATAGACCTGTAGTACTGAGCTCCAGCTGCCTATCTTGTATATCACCCAGAAAGCAACAAATCCGGGAGAGCCTCCGGAGCTGAGAGGCAGCAATTTCAACCTGAAATCTGCCATGATGAGGCGTGGGAAGGAGCAGCAGGGAAGAAGTGATGCGGCCTCCAATATGGCGCCGGCAAATAATGGAGCGGTAGCGGTTAATGCAGCAGAGGCAGGAGCTCGGCTGGAGCGCTTTTCCTATCTGCCCAGCATAAAGGCACGTTCTGCTGGTGCAGCAGGACTTTCCATAGAGTCAGAGACTCTGTTCAATGAAGCCAGCAACAGCAGCACAGGTTCCCCGGTGTCATATCAAGGCAGCAATATAAGTGGGATGGCAACATTGCCAGGGGAAGGGCAGGAGTAGACACAACAACAGCAGGAAATATCTGACTCTACAACTCTAAGCAACCCCACTATGCAAGATCTTTATACAGCCATTTCCCTATGCAAAAACACTTTGGCTACTCTAACCTCACACATTTGGCAGTTGAAGGAGGACATGTCGGAGGAAAAGAATCATTGTGTTGGAGGACACAGATACTCCTTTGGTAAATTACCTTTCCACTGCCACACCCAGGGCTGCCATCAGAAATTTCAGGGCCCCATACAGCTGAAGCGTCCGGCTCCCTTTCCCCCTCCCCGACATCCACGTCCCCATTGCCCCGCCCCCGCCACCTTCACCCAACCCAAGGAAAAAAATGCAATTGCGCCATTATTTTTGAATTTTACAGCTTATCAATATTGTGCGGGTCAGTACGTAGTAGACAAGGGCCAGAAAATTCCGCCACATGATCACCACATGTCGCACTATTATGTTACTGACCAAACCAGTATCCCCAGACCAATATTGCAAATAACAATATACTAAGACCATATAATACCGCCACATATCACTACCATAACAGTACTGAACAATACCACCGTACTGTTAGTGAATATAATTCAATAAGAACGATATTACAGGGGTATTATAGGGATAGATACAGGTGCACATAGTGCAGTTACATTTAGTGACTCACACGTGACGTCTCATCTGAGGAGTCGTTCACTTTCCCTTCTCTTCTCCATTTGGTCCAGACTAGATGGCTTCTCCCGGATTAAGAGGGGCCCCGCACAGCTAGGGCCCAGAGGGAAGGGGCCGCTGGCACAGAGGCTTCAGAGGGGCCCCACACAGCTGGTGCCTGGGGGGGGGGGCACTAGGGCAGGTGGGGGGCTTCAGAGGGGCCCCAGGGGGGGTGCTGGGGCAGAGTGGGTTCAGAGGGGCCCACACAGCGGGGGCCCAGGTGGAGGATTTCAGTGGGGCCTCAGCGGTTTCAGGGGAGGTGCCGGGGCAGGGTGAGCCTCTGAGGGGCCCCAGGAGTTTCAGGGGGGTGCTGGGGCAGGGTGAGCCTCTAAGCGGCCCCAGGGTTCCAGGGGGGTGCTAGGGCAGGGTGAGTGTCTGAGGGGCCCCAGAGGTTTCAGGGGGGGTGCTGGGGCGTTTGCTGGGGGCAGGGTGAGCGTCTGAGGGGCCCCAGGAGTTTCAGGGGGGGTGCTGAGGCAGGGTGAGCATCTGAGGGGCCCCAGGGGTTTCAGGGGGGTGCTGGGGCAGGGTGAGCCTCTGAGGGGCACCAGGGGTTTCAGGCCGTGTGCTGGGGCAGGGTGAGCCTCTGAGGGGCCCCAGGGGTTTCAGGGGAGGTGCTGGGGCAGGGGGAGCAGCGGAGGGGCCCCGGGAGGTTCAGGGGGGTGCTGGGGCAGGGTGAGCCTCGGAGGGGCCCCAGGGTTTCCAGGGGGGTGCTAGGGCAGGGTGAGCCTCTGAGGGGCCCCCGGGGTTTCAGGGGGTTGGTGGGGCGTGGTGGGGCCGGGTGAGCCTCTGAGGGGCCCCAGGAGTTTCAGAGGGGTGCTGGGGCTGGGTGAGCCTCTGAGGGGCCCCAGGGGTTTCAGGGGGGTGCTGGGGCAGGGTGAGCCTCTGAGGGGCCCCAGGGGTTGCAGGCCGTGTGCTGGGGCAGGGTGAGCCTCTGAGGGGACCCAGGGGTTTCAGGCCGGGGGCTGGGGCAGGGTGAGCCTCTGAGGGGCCCCGGGTTTCGGGGCCGGGTGCTGGGGCATGCTGGTGCAGGGTGAGCCTCTGAGGGGCCCCAGGGGTTTAAGGCCGGGTGCTGGGGCAGGGTGAGCCTCTGAGGGGCCCCAGGGGTTTCAGGCGGGGTGCTGGGGCAGGGTGAGCCTCTGAGGGGCTCCAGGGGTTTCCAGGGGGGTGCTAGGGCAGGGTGAGCGTCTGAGGGGTCCCAGGGGTTTCAGGCGGTGTGCTGGGGGCAGAGAGTGAGCCTCTGAGGGGCCCCAGGGGTTTCAGGGGAGGTGCTGGGGCAGGGTGAGCCTCCTAGGGGCCCCTGGAGTTTCAGGTGGGTGCTGGGGCAGGGTGAACCTCTAAGGGGCCCCAGGGGTTTCCAGGGGGGTACTAGGGCAGGGTGAGCGTCTGAGGGGCCCCAGAGGTTTCAGGGAGGTGCTGGGGCATGCTGGGGCAGGGTGAGCCTCTGAGGGGCCCCAGGAGTTTCAGGGGGGTGCTGGGGCATGGTGAGCCACTGAGGGGCCCCAGGGGGTTCAGGGGGGTGCTGGGGCAGGGTGAGCCTCTGAGGGGCCCCTGGGGTTTCAGGCCGTGTGCTGGGCCAGGGCGCGCCCCTGCGGGGCCCCTGGGGGCTCAGGCGGGTGCTGGGGCCGGGTGAGCGTCTGAGGGGCCCCAGGGGTTTCAGGGGGGTGCTGGGGTGTGCTGGTGCAGGGTGAGCCTCTGAGGGGCCCCAGGGGTTTAAGGCCGGGTGCTGGGGCAGGGTGAGCCTCTGAGGGGCCCCAGGGGTTTCAGGAGGGTGCTGGGGCAGGGTGAGCGTCTGAGGGGCCCCAGGGGTTTCAGGCCGGGTCCTGGGGCAGGGTGAGTCTCTGAGGGGCCCCAGGGGTTTCAGGCCGGGTGCTGGTGCAGGGTGAGCCTCTGAGGGGCCCCAGGGGTTTAAGGGGCCGGGTGCTGGGGCAGGGTGGGCCTCTGAGGGGCCCCAGGGGTTTCAGGAGGGTGCTGGGGCAGGGTGAGCCTTGAGGGGCCCAGGGGTTTCAGGCCGGGTCCTGGGGCAGGGTGAGTCTCTGAGGGGCCCAGGGGTTGCAGGCCGTGTGCTGGGGCAGGGTGAGCCTCTGAGGGGCCCAGGGGTTTCAGGCCGGGTGCTGGGGCAGGGTGCGCCTCTGAGGGGCCCCAGGGGTTTCAGGCCGGGTGCTGGGGCAGGGTGAGCCTCTGAGGGGCCCCAGGGGTTTCAGGCCCGGTGCTGGGGCAGGGTGAGCCTCTGAGGGGCCCCAGGGGTTTCAGGCCAGGTGCTGGGGCAGGGTGAGCCTCTGAGGGGCCCAGGGGTTTCAGGCCGAGTTCTGGGGCAGGGTGAGCCTCCTAGGGGCCCCAGTGATTTCAGAGGGGTGCTGGGGCAGGGTGAGCCTCTGAGGGGCCCCAGGGGTTTCAGGCCGGGTGCTAGGGCATGGAGGGTTTGAATATCACAAAATGTGAGAGCGTCCCGTGCTTCAAGTCAGAGGAGCACTCAATACACTAATAGAGCTGCAGCAGCATCTCACTCGCTTCAGATTCCTCTGCTCCGTCCTGTGATGGGATCGCCCCTCCTCTCTCTCTGCCGGTGGGCGGGGCTTCAGTGACTCCTGCCGGCAGCAGTGAGAGAGGAGGGGCGATCCCATCACAGGACGGAGCAGAGGAATCTGAAGCGAGTGAGACGCTGCTGCAGCGCTGTTGGTGTATTGAGAGCTCCTATGACTTGAAGCACGGGCCTTGCTCCTCACACTATGAGCCGCACGGGCCCCAGCGGAAGCTCAGGAAGCTAGTTTGTGAAACAAGAGGGCCTGCTTGCAGAGGGCCCCCTTGTTTCACCGGGCCCTATACACCTGTAGCCCCTGTACCCCCTGTATGGCGGCCCTGGCCACACCCTCTACGCCAAGGTAAATGACCTCGAAAACAGATCCCGCAGGAGCAACCTGCACCTAGTGGGAGTAGCTGAAAAATCGGAAGGCCGTGACCCAGTGCTATTATTGGAGGTATGGCTCTTTAAGACCTTTGGGAAAGAGACACTGTCTGATTTCTTTGCCTTTGAATGGGCGCACCATGTACCTGCTCCTCCTCACCCTCCTGGAGGTCCACCTCGCCCTTTTCTGATTAAAGGTGTTTTTCCACGATCTCATTTCATACCTCCTGCATCCAGCTCTTCAGCTCTGTGTGCTCAGAAGGGGGCGTGTATGAGTTGTTTGAATTGCATATCATGTGACCCAAGAGGATGACATCACCATGCCTTTCCCCTCTTTAGTCAAAGAAAGGTCTGTTTATGTGTAGAACTGTATGTAGCTACATTGTAGCTCAGAGGTAAAACTTTTGCCTTCAGGCACAAGGGTCCCCAGTTCAAATCCCTGCAGGAACCAAACCTATGGATTTTATTTCTATTTATCAATGCACAGACCTGATTGAGGAATCTTTTTATAATTTATTTGCCCTGTTTGACAAATTACTAAGGAGGAACAGAGGATGGGAGTAGAATGACAGCACCTGGGGTTTGAACACTCAGTAGCTGCCTAAGAGGAGAGGTGATATCTGAGCATGTGCGATCAGGACTGAGAAGCTCTCAGCCCTGGTCGTATTCCATGGAGACAAGCTGTAAACAATGGATCACTAAAGGAGCAGCTAAGACAAAAACGGTCCAGAATTTGTAATAATGCTGAATGATGAAAATGTTTATTATTTAATTTACAAACTTCCCACATCAATTTTACTTCGTGGCAAAACCCCTTTAACTCCTTAGCCCCAGGTCTGAAAAGTAGTTAATGACCATAACATTTTTTTTAGTTTTTGCTTCCTTGCGTTTCAACAGTTGTAACTTTTTTATTTTTTCAATGACGCAGTTGTGTGAGACCTTGTTTTATTCGACACAAGTTGTACTTTATGGGGGAATAGTTCACTTATAAATAATGGCAGAATTTTTTTTACATTTTTTTTAATTTGTTTTTATTTTTTTACATTTTTTTTACACCATTCACATTTCACACAAAATAACTTGTTAGAATAATTCTACAGGTTGTTACGGCAGTCGTGTAGATACCTAATATGTGTGGTTTTTTTTGTGTGTTATGCATGCACAATTATTTTTTATTAAATATTTTTATTTTATTCTTTTTTTTTTTACACTTTTTATGTTTTTTACTTTTTTTTTTTTAATCCCCTGAAGGGAGAACTGTTTTAAACAAAAATTCAATTAGTAGTGTATTAGCATATTCATATATGCTAATACATTATAATCTGTGTCAGTCTGACACAGGCAGTGATCAGGACAGCACACAGTGTGTCCTGGTCACTGGTTTCATACACAGACAGCTCTGGTGCTACTCTAGGTCTCCAGAGCTGACTGTGCAGCCGTTCCCTTGGCTCTGTTGGGTCACCTGGTGTTCCGATCACCCGACAGAGCAGGGGAAACCCTTTGATTGCGCTGCAGTAATGCACCGCCGCAATCAAAGGGTTAAAGCACTGGGATGCGGAGATTTCCTCTTTTCCCGGTGCTCGCAGGAGATGTGTAGTACAGCCCCAATAACAGCGCAGCTGCGGCGCCGGCCGCCGTAAACCCCGGAGTCTGCAGCAATGCAAAAGACGTCGCTGCAGACGAACGACCCGCACCAGCCGACATCAAAAGACGGTGCGCGGTCGTTAAGGGGTTAAGCTCCTGCACTACAGGGACAGAGAGGCTATCCTGAGAGCAGCCCATGATAAAATGGATATATCTGTTGATGGTCATCGTGTGTCTATATATCCAGACTTCTCTACGGAGGTGCAGAAACGTCGAGCTCAATTTATAGATATTAAACGTTGGCTCAGAAGTCTGTCTGTCATCTATTCCATGATGTATCCAGCTAAATTGAGGGTTATTACTCTTGGCGCAAAGAACATTTTTGATAGTCCCAGGAATGCGCTGACCTGGCTTGATTCCAATGAGCAGATCCTGAGATCAGGGGTGTAAATAGAAATTGCAGGCTCCATAACAAACTTTTCAATGGGGCCCGCCCTGGTCCTTGAGAAAAATAAATAAAAACAACTTATCACATGTTATGTCAAGAATAACGGAAAAAATAGTGTACCCTTACACGCCAGACACATCCCGCAAACACCACTCACATGCCAGACACATCCCGCACGCGCCAGACACATCCCGCACATGACAGTTACAACCTACACATACAACTAACACACCACACACATCCCGCACGTGCTGGTCACACGCCACACACATCCTGCACACGCCGGTCACATGCTACAAACATCCCGCACACGTCAGTGAAACGCTACACACATCCCGCACACGCTAGGCACACGCTACACAAATCCCACACATGCCAGTCACACGCTACACACATCACGCACACGCCAGACACACGCTACACATATCCCGCACACGCCACTCACACGCTGATATAGGTGGACAGCAATTTGATTACACAATAGATTTTACTTTATGTTTTTATTGTGGGAGCGTCACCCTCTTCACCCAGCACTGAATACTGGTCACTTATGTACATATTACATGCACACATCACAGACACCAATACACACATATACACATACACACATCTACACACCCAGATATATAATTATGCACACATTACAGACACACACATCTATACATACAGTCACACACATTACACACACACATCTATACATACAGTCACAACCCTATACACACACATCTATACATACAGTCACAACCCTATACACACATTACACACACATCTATACATACAGTCACAACCCTATACACACACATCTATACATACAGTCACAACCCTATACACACACATTACACACACACATCTATACATACAGTCACAACCCTATACACACACATTACACACACATCTATACATACAGTCACAACCCTATACACACACATTACACACACACATCTATACATACAGTCACACACTCTTACTTGTTTTCAGTGCAGCCCTCAGTCAGTCCAAGACACGCTGGAGGGGCAGCTTCCAGTCAGGAGCTGCTCCCATCCGGCAGTGCAGACACCCCTCCTCCACTGTCCGTCCCGACTGTGCACATAGCAGCTGGAGGCAGTGTGAGTACGGAGGAGAGGGGAGGTATTGCTGCCGAGGGAGCAGCTCTTTTAAGCTTCATTTTAGCAGCTCCGTTGAGCTTTGGGGTGACCGGACTGCTCTCTAGAGACTGCTCCCTAGAGATCTATATTATGATAGGGCCCGCCAGGAAGTTTGTTGCCGGCTGGGCCCCTAGGAAGTGCGGCCCCGTAGTTCCGCCACTGATAAAAAGGTATGCTCCTCCTGACCCTGCAGGCAGAATAGCAGAGCGAAGTGCCGGGGGCACTCCACTCTCCTAACAGCGGGCAGCGCTGCCTTTGAACGCTTGGGCAGGAGGGCCCGGGCTTTCAGAGGCAGTATGCGCTGGGCCCCGCAGCTCCGCTTCCGCCAGCAGTGAACTAGTATGCTCGTTGCCGGTGGGCGCAGGAGCTGAACTACTGGGGTAGCAGACATTGTAGCAGTTGTCACCTCAGAACCCGGGACCTGTAGCAGCTGCTACGTCTGCTACCCCTGTAGTTACGCCCCTGCCTGAAATCCTCTGCACCGTTGGGATGAATAGAACTATTTGTGGCTGTTGCTGAGTTCTCACATTCCCTTTTTAATCTCTGTTTTTTTTTGTATGTCAGGCTGGCTGTATGTTGTCTCTTATTTGATTGCTCTAACCCTTGTTTTAAGTTCATGTACCAGAGTACTGTTGTTCATTTACTACCCTGTTTCCCCGAAAATAAGACATCCCCCGAAAATAAGACATTTTTTTATGCAATTCAGTTTGGCTGCTTATGCTGATGTTTGTGATGAAATCACTACAATATATTAATAAATGTGGATTTTTGTTCAACTGTAAATATGAATTGTTGTTCATAGAAAAATAAGACATCCCCTAAAATAAGTCTTAGCTCGTCTTTAGGAGCAAAAATTAATATAAGACACTGTCTTATTTTTGGGGAAACAGGGTATCAGGCCTAGTTAAGCAGGCTAGAAAACAATATTTGGTCTGCACACCCAAAAAAAACTGTTTAGAAAAAATTGAGCATAGGTGCACACTGGTGTGGCAATAACATACAAACACAATCCAATATCAGCAGCACACTACTAGCAATAAAAAACTATCAAAAAGGACATAGGAATTTTTGGAAAAGCATTTCCGCTACTTAGAATACATGAAACAAATTTTTAGGTTCTTAGTTCACATTTTTGATCAAAACTGCTTAAAGCCCACCTGCCAATCAGCAAGGCGTCCTTTATACAGGTGGGAACCTACTCTATTGATACCTTTCATGGTGCCTGTTCAGACCTCCATACTTCCCAAAGGGGGAAACACCAGCTACAAGTTACTTTGCATTGATTTAAAAGCCTGTGCAGGTGGGTGGAGTGCAAGAAAACCAAAGAGGGGGCAAACAGTCTAGAAAACAATGCACATCCCCAAAAACTTTTTTTGAAAGAAATGAGCATAGGTGCACACTGGTGTGGCAGTAACATACAAACACAATCCAATATTAGCAGCACACTACTAGCACCAAAGACTATCAAAAAGGACATAGGAATTTATGATAGTTTTTTAGTTAAGCAGGCTGGCAGGAGAGAGGCACTATGGAGCAGTGTACTGTATTTTGTGTTCGAATCCTTTGTGCTTCTTGAGTGGTGTGATTGCACCATTCCCCTTCAGGATGAAGGGACTCATTAAGTTCGCTATTATTAATATTTACTATGTTAATAGTTTTGTGGGTGGGAAGTTTTTTAGGTGACCTTACCGTTTCTCAAAGTCAAGGTGTGAGCCCTATAAAGGAATATTGAGATTCCTACAATTACGTTCAAAAGGTCACTATGGTGTCCTCGGTTAACATTATTACTTGGAATATAAGGGGACTGGGCGAATCCGCTAAAAGATATGCTATTAATACAGGGTTTTGGCAGAAATTTAACCGCTATTTTCCCAAACCAAAAAACATCTAAACAGGGTTTTAAATTTTTTTGTTTTTTTTTTTTTTTTTTTTTTTTTTTTTTTTTTTTTTTTTTTTTTGAGGAAGAGTGTGGGGGGGGTTTGGAAAGAAACCACTCGGTTTTTTCCCTTCCTACACTAAAGGGTTGGGGGTTGTACGGGGGTTCCATCGATCCATCCCGTTTCCCCGTGAAATTAAACCCCTAAATGACTCAGGGGGTAGATATGTGTCTTGCATTGTAATTTATACCTAACCCCAATTATTTTAGGGGTTGTATATATCCCTCTCCCCATACTTTTTGGGTTTTAAAAAAATTCGGGACAATTTTTGGGAGAAATCTGCAAAAATTCCCCACACTAATATCGGGAGATTTTAATAAGTTCTTTACCCTTATTTGGGATTTTTTGGGCATACAGGAGGGATTTATCCACAGGCCCAGTTATTTTTACCCTAAATTTTTTTGGCCCGGGAATTTGGGCCTGCATGTTTATGGTGGCTGAAAATTTCCTTGCAAAAGGGGAAAAACTCATTTTAAATTCTCCAGAATTATTTTGGGAATGGCCCTCTAAACAATTTTTTTCCAAACATTAAATCAGTTAAAATATTTAGCTGGGATGTATTTTCGTATTCATCTCTGAAAGTCTCTGTAACGGGGGTTTGTGGATCCGTTTGGCCCAAAACCGCGGGCGATGGGGGAAGCCCACGCCGGGGAAAACGGAATTTAAGTGGGTTTGGGTTTTCACCAGAGCCCGCCGAAAAAGCGGGATGGATTTTTGGGCGGGGGGAAGACTTCCCGGGTTTCGTTCCCCCCGGGGGGGGACTTGCCTCCCGGTGGGGGCCCAAAAGGGTGGGATTTTTAAGTACAGATTCTTCAGGAAACCCTCGTGGCCCCGGGGACAGGCAAAAGGGTTTTCAGGAACAGGCGGCCCCCGGGATCAAAAACGGGGACAGGCAGACGGTCAGGGAGGCGGCAAGAGACGGGGTTTCGTTTTAAACGTGGGCAAGGGGAAACGGTACCGGATGGGACAAGGGCCCTAACTGGGAACGCTTTTCCAGAGGTGGGCAAAACAAAAGGATCCGGCGGGGGGGCCGGGCAGGAAGGGGCCAGACCTAAATAGGAGCAGTCCCCGGCAATAGCAAATTACCGGCGAAACTCCCCCTTTTAAAAAATTTCAACACCCGGGCCGCCCCCGGCGCCCAAGGGGCGGGCCCCCGGCCGGGGGGGCTTGAAGGGGATGAGCATGAGGGGCCCGGGTAAGGGGGTCCCGGCGGGGACTGGGACAAGCGGACCCCGAACCCACGTGCGGGAGGGGGCTCCGCTGAGAGCCGCAGCAGGGATGTCCCTTTGGGGCCTAGAAAAGGGGGTCGCAGGGGCTTCCGTGACGGGCCCCCCCCCCCCCCTTTTGGGGCCCCCCCCCCGGGGGCCCCCCCCCTTAGGGGGACGAAAGAAATCTTCGGGATGAAATTAGGTTTTCGGAAAAAAATTCCCCCCGGCCCCCAAAGACCTTTTTTCAGGCCAAAACCCCCTTCCATTTAAACCAAAAAAGTCCCGTTTTCTCTATTTTTCCTCAAAAGGCAGGATCTCCTTGACTTAAAAGACATTGGGCATCAGTATGGGGGGAAAAAGGAGGGGTTTGACTTGGAAAAGAAAGGGTTTTAAAAACCATGGGGTTTTTATTTAGAAGACTTTGGAAATTTTTGGGGGAAATTTCCCTCATGGTGGGGGGAAGCCAATTTTGGAAAGAAACCCGGGGTTAATCCCGGGTGATAATCAAAGGGGGGCCCGGAAAGCGGGGGACCCAAATTTGTAGGATGGCATTTTTAAGACGGACAAAATTTTGGGGCCGAAAAGCCCCCTTTGGTCCCCCGGGGGGAAAGAAGAAGGAGGAGGACTTCTTCCTTTGTGGGGTTGGGTTTTTCATGCGCTCGGAAGCCGGAGCAGAGATTGGGGGGTCTGGGACCGATGGTTTTATGTCCTAAACCAGTGCTTTCCGCCCCCCGGAACCCCAGGATGGAGAGCCAGGGGGAGAGGGGGGGGG
Organism: Phyllomedusa bahiana; assembly: GCA_025379985.1. NCBI lineage: Eukaryota > Metazoa > Chordata > Amphibia > Anura > Hylidae > Phyllomedusa > Phyllomedusa bahiana. The sequence continues at coordinate 28,077 of JAODAL010030957.1, read as the reverse complement.
GATGAGACCTTTATACAATGTAGAAGGGGGGGACCCCGGCAGATTCTGGGGTCTCGGGTTTTTTAACGAGAACCCCGCCCTTTTGGCAAAAATTTGGGACCAATCGTCTTGGCGTCCCTGAGACGAAGTGGCGTAGATAAACCTTTTCCCAAGGGCCCTGGTTTACTCTTCCCCCGGGCCCATTCGTCTGAGGGTGGAAGCCAGACGAAAAGTCGATTTTCCACCGGGAAATTTTTTGGGAACACGGGGAAACCCCAAACTTGGAACCAAACGGGATTTCCCCCGACCCGAAAACGATTTGCTGCGGGGCCCATGCAGAGGGAAACACTGTTGGAAAAAAGGTCTCCCGGGACGGGGGGCCCCGACGGCGGGGCCCGGGCGGGAGAGACGAAATGCGTCATTTTGGGAAAACCGGCAGTAGCCCCAAAAAGGGACGGTTTTTGCCACCCGAAGGAGGGAGATGGGTTTTAAAAAGCCCTTTTCGCAATTTTGGGTCCAAGGTTGGTGGGAAATTTGGTAGGGGTTGTAGTGGGCCCTTGCCGGTTGTGACGGGGGTTTCTTTTTTGCGGGCACAAATTTTTACCCCTGAACAAAACCCTTTGAACCCGGGGGCGAGCCTCTGGCCCCCAAAATAGAAGGGTTATCAACGGGAAAACTCTTCCGATGGCCGGGAAAACCGGGCCCAAAAAAGGGAGAAAAGGGCCCCCCTTTCCCCAGGATGTAGCTGCGGGGGAGCAGGGGGGAAGGGGGGTGGTCCCGGGGCCCTGGGGGGGAACCTTTGGGGGAAAGGTCAACTGGAGGCACCCCGAGAAAAGGGGCGTTCTGGGGGAAATTTTTTATCCTTTGGAGGGGTTTTCCTCACCCACCACGTCAGAACCCGGGGAAAAGGGGGGCCCGCCTTGATGTTTTTCTCCGCGGCCGGGGGAAGTGAATCGGTGGGTTCAAAACCGGGGGGAGGAAGGAGCGACCCCCAACCCCTGGGGGTGGGTTAATTTGGGCTGAGCCGTCTGGAGGTTTTGGGGAAGGGGTTTTTTGTGGTCCGAATAGAGGGCAGGGGGGTTTTGGCCCGACCCCCCTCCAATAGGTAGCGAATTCTTCCCAAACCATTTTTAGGGCCCCAGAAAACTCCGGTCCCCCTATGTGAGTTCTTTGGGCCCGGGGGAAAGAAGGGTTTTTGGAAAAGAACCCAAACCGTTAGGCCCCCTTTTCCCCCGTCCCCCCTTTTTTGGCGAAAAGAATGGCTCCGACCCCCCCACAGACAAGGCTTTTATTTCCAAGGTAAAGGGGTTTTGCGGGGTCCGGCCCGCGAGGGGGACAGATGTTTGGGGGTAAAGGCAGTTTTTTAGCTTTCCCAATGCCTCCTAAACTTCGGGGGGGCCAGTGCGGGGGTTAGCGTTTTTTCCCAAGTGAGACCAAAACTATCGGACCCACCTTGAGAAGGGGGGAAAAAAATTGGCGATAATATTTTTAACAAAACCCCCAAAAAAACGCTGTAGGGGCACGAAAACCAAACCTGGGGGTGGCCACTGCAACCCGGGCTAAGTTTTTGCGGGATCCATTTTTTTTAGGCCTGGGATCAAAAATAATGTACCCCAGAAAGGGGAAGGGCCCGGGTTTTGGGTGGAAGGGAAATTCCCCCTGTTGCATACAGGTATTATCTCGGGAGCCGCTTAAAAACCCTTGCGGACTTTTGTTAATTTGGGGGGACTCGAGGTCAGGCATTTAACCCCAAAAATTTTTCGTCCAAATAGACCATTACCCCAAGGTGTTGGGGGAAAGCCCCTGAAAAATTTTCATTCACGAGCCCGGGAAGGGAGGCAGGGCATTACACACCCCGAAGGGCCCTTAAACCGGGTTTTACCCCCAAAGTGGCCACCCCTGGTTTTTTGAAAGGGCCGCTTCCATTCATCCCCCTTGGGGGATTGGGCCCCAAATTGGGCCCCCATAAAATCCAGTTTTGGAAAAATTTCCTTGCGCCCTGCAGAGGGTTTAAAAAATTAACTCCGTGAAAAAAGGGAAAGAGGTACCGTATTCTTCCCCGTGATCTCATTCAGCCCCCCGGGAATAAAGCAGGGGGGCAAGGTACCATCCTTTTTTTTCCCACGAAAAAAGAACCCTGCCCCCCGGGGGGAAGGGGGTTTTTCCCGAAAAAACCCCCTTCTGGAGATTCTCACGTATTTATTTGGGGGGGGGGGAACAGGGCTTGGGGGTCCCCGGAATGGTTTAAGGGGGTTAGACTTCCCCCCCCCCCGAGGAGGGGCTTTATCCCCCGGGAAATTTAGGTAAATTCGGACCCAAACCCATAAGGGAAATGGGGGTGGGGTTCTCCCTTTGTTTCGGAAAAGACTTCAGCATCCCCCCGGTTAAGGGTTTGCGGGAAAAACCCGCTAGAGGTTTAACTGGTACCGTAAAGCGGCTGGAAACCTGGCAGGTTTTCACCAAACAGGGGGAGACCGCCCAACTTGGGCCCATCGCAAGCCTCGCCCTTTTTCCATTTAAGAACCGGGGGAAATGGCGCTGAAAGCCGGGTTTGGCCCCCAATTGGGGCCCGGGGGGAAGGGAAGCCCTTTTGGTTTAACACTTTAAAAACATACCCCTCTCTTTGTGTAGGCCCCTATTTTGGAGGGGAAAAGGGGGCTCAGTACGGAAAGGGCCCAGGGTCACGGGGGAAATTCCTCCACTGACGGAGGAAATGGACAGAGGTTTCCCCGGGGGAACCCCGGGAAGGCATTTTGGGGACACCATGCAGGGCCCAGGAATTTTCCCCGGGCAAAACCGGGAGTCCAAAAAAAAGGCTAAAACTTGAAATTTGGGTCCCGGTTTTAGTCCCTTTCAGGACCCAAAATTTTCAGGCGGGGAGAGAGACTGCACACCCCTTAGGGATGCTTCCCCCCGGGTGCCTAGGTGTGCCCTTTCCCTCCCCGGACCCCCGTGGGCAAAGCAGAAAAACAGCGAGGAAAAATGACCCGGGAGTTTGCCGCGTAGAGACATTTAAATTTCCCTTTACCCCGGGTGGGTTAATTCTTGCGGGGGACGGGGTGGGCTCTACCCACTTCCCCATGCCCTTTTCCCACGGCTGGCGGGGAAGGAGACGGTGGAGGCCTTTAAAACCCCGGTGAAAGATGAGAGGGACGGCGTTTAGGGGCGGGTTTCTTGTCTTGGCGGAGCTCCCCCAGTCCTTTCTGCGAATCGGATGTAAATTTCCGGGGGTTAAAGCCAGGTGGATTAGCTGGGCTTAAAAGAAGCGGAAGGTCCCCCGGGGGCGAGTGCACCCTTGTAGGGTGGAGAGGGCCTTTCTTGAACGGGGGCCCCAAAAATGCTGCATTCTTTTCCCATTTTTAGCTTCCGATGCTGTTTGGGGAAATTTGGGCACCCCTAGTCCCCCAAACGGGTAGGGGTTCCCTTCCCTTGCAGGTTCAACAGGGGGTTTCGGCAAAAATTGAGGCACGGCAGAGTTCCTAAAAAGCCCCAACCCCGGGGAACTCAAGTAGAAATTTTCGCTAGATCGGCCGTGATTGGGTCACCTCGGCCCCACAGAGGGGGTTTCCCCAGGCCCAGGGTTTTTAAACCGGAGGGAACTGACCACGAAGGCCCCCTTTGGATTTTTCTGAGGGAATCCCCGGCCATGATTTTCCAAAAGAGGGAGCAGGGGTTGATAAAGCCCCGCAGCCCTTTGGAACCCCAAATTTCAAACTTAGGGGCAGGGAAAAACCGGGGGGGGCCCCTTTTTTGGGGACCGACTGGTGCAACTCCCCGGGGGGGGAACCACTGGGCCCGATGCTGCTGCGGGAAGGGGCCCGATGAACTGCTGAAACGAGGGAGGAGAGTTCTCGGGGGTGCTGCGTTTGCTGCGCGATTTTTTGTTTGGACTGTTTTGGCCAAAGGGTTGGTGATACGGGCCCGCCCCTTTGGGGCATCGACCCCTTTTGGGGGGTTTCCAGGGCCCGGTTCCAACTGAAACCCGGGGGGGGTTTTTTTTGTGGATCCACTGGCCCACCGAGGCAATGGGGGAAAGGCCCCACCCAGGGAACGGAATCTAATAGGTCCGGTTTTCCCCAGAGCCCCCCGCAAAGCGGGATGGCTTGCTGGGGCGGGAGTCTACCAGGTCGTTCCACTGGGGGGATTTTCCCTCGGGGGGGCCAAGGGGTTTGACGTAGAAACAGATTCGTCGGGAAAACTCTTTGGGGGGGACGGGCAAAGGACGGGGAAAAGGGGGGCTCTGGATCTTTAAACTGGGAAAGGGCAACGGTCGGGCGGCGGCAAAAAACGTGGTCAAATAAACGTAGGAAAGGGGGTCGGTACTGGGATAGACAAAATAGTTGGGAAATTTGCTTTTTCCAAGGTAGAACCACAAAAGGACCCGGGCGAGGGCCGGCGGGAAGGGGGCCAGACCTAAAAGGAGAAAGTGCCCGGAAAAAAAATTACCGGCGCAACTGCCCCTTTTAAATTTCAAACACCCGGGCCGGCGGCCCAAAGGGGGGGGAGCCCCCGGGGCCGAGAGGCTGTGAGTGACTGAGCAGGAGCGGGGGCCGGGAAATGTGGTGCCAGCGGGGATGGGAGCAGAGCGGACCCAAACCCCGACGTGCGGGGGGGGGGCCCCGCGAGACCCGCAGCAAGGAGTGCCTGGCCCCGGAGGGGGGTTTCGCAGGGGCGTCGTGACAGTCTCTCTGGGTGGGGTTTGGGTTTTCCCAAAAGGGGTTTGGGAGGGTGCTTTAAATCCTCTTTGGTTTTAATTTAAATTTGGGATTCTAGTAAACCAAAAGTAAAGGAATTCTTGATATGAATGGGGCTCACCTGTGTCTTTGGTATGGGACACTTAAAAGGTTATGAGAGGGAATCATAGTCAGAAAAATTTATAAGGTAAAATAATACAAAAAAATTTTACAGATTTTTGAGGACAGAGTCCGGAAGGGGGAACAGGCCTTTATTAGAGCCCCGTCTGATGGTACAAGATACAATCTAAAAAGAACCCACCAAGCGTTAAATGATAGCAAATTAAAGGTTGCAGATGACAAAAGTTTTTCATACAGCAGCGTTTTTTTTGTTTAAGGGTAAAGTGCAAGAAATTATTGGCCACTATGTTAAAGCACAGCAGACATGGCCATATTACACCCCCTTACAAAAGACAAATGGTTCCTTTTTATAAAATGCTGAGGTCTTTAAACATTATGCTGCAGTTCTACAATCTTTGTATGCTCTAGGGGAGGAGGCTCTGCAGGGAATTTGTGATTTTTTGTCATTTTTAAATCCCCCCATTCCTATCGATGGCGGAAGAAATGCTTTAGAGCAATAATCTTTTCAAGAATAAGGGACCCCTTTAAAAGGTTTTCCAAATGAAAAGCCCCCTGGAATCGTGGTTTCCCAGCAAAATTGTTTTTAAGCTTCTGGGGAAATTTAAATAAAAATCGTTGGAAGCTTTTTTAATAGAGGGCGAGCGTCATTTCCCCCCTCCCCTAGTCTTTTTTGCAGAAGATTTTTACGGGCCTAAGGTCCCTCTTGCCCAATTTTAAACCCTTTTTTTTTTTGCCTAGGTATCAAGCGTTGGCAAAAGTGCGGCCGATAACCAAAATTTTATTAGAGTTTTTTAAAAGGGGACCAATGGGGATTTGGGCCCAATAAATAAACTACTTCAAAGATGGAAAAAGTTCTTAAATAGCAGTGAGTAATGGACAGTAAAAAGGGGCAGAGTTTCTTCGTTAGACGCAGCAAAGCTTTTAAAAGTGTCAAATGGGAGTATTGTGGGCGGTCATTGAGGAAGATGGTGTTTGGCCCTATTTTTCTATCAGAAAAAAAACTTTTTTTGTTTTGCTTGGCGTGGTTTTTTGTGCATTTTTTTTGGGAAAGGAGTTTTCCCCCCTTTGTTTTTTTTCCTTTGGTTTTCCTTTTTTGGAAAGCAATTTGGTTTTAAGTTGGGGTTCTGGAAGGAACTTTCTCTCTTTTGTGGACCAATTTGTTAATCTTTATTGGGGGTTGTCGCCCTTTTTTTAACTCCCCCTTATTTCTTACATTGAATTGTTCAAACTCTTGGGCAGCCCTTAAAATTTAAATTTTGGGAAAAGGGCTACCCTCCTGCCTCTAGACCTATTGCCTACAGGAAGCTTGGGAAGTGCATTGCAACTGCAGTTGGTGGATTCGTTTAAGTACATAGGAATAATAATTACCCTGGTTGCAGATTAGTTGCTTTATGTATCCCTTTTTCTCCTTTTTGATGTAAAAGTCAATGTGGTGAAATTACCATTTCGTAAAAGGCAAGGGAATTAATGTTTTAGCCCTGCCCCCAAAAACTTCGTTTTAACAAATTCCAAAAATTTGGGTTTTTTTATGTTTATAAAATGCATTCCCCTTTAGGAAATTTTTGTGGAAAAAAGGGCATGCTGGGATTGGATTGCCACTATTTGAGATAAAGGACAAAGGAGGTCTTGCCATTCCAAATGCTTGGCTTTATTTTTTGGCTTCGCAATAGCAACACTTTGCATGACGGGATGCTAGGGAGGCCATGGGTCCAGTGGGTAAACATTTGGCCGCCAAATTTCAGCCGTACAAATCAGGTGCATTCTAGCGCTGACACGACATTTCTGGCTCAGGTATACCACTTTGAAAGTGGTATACATTTTCCAGCATTAATGCATCTAGAATTTCCGTAGCAAAGCTATAAATTTATAGCTTCGTACTGTTCTAGTATGCCTCACCTCCTGCATCCGTTATCCTCATCCCCGTTATCAGGCGCATTACAAAGCGCCGCTTGCGCTCTGTAATGCGCCTACTAATGGCGTTCGGGTGGCTTTTCATTAATGCGAATGGGGCTGCGCCTGATGTCGGGCTGAAAATACGCCAGACATCTGCCGCAGCCCCGTTCATACATGTCCCCCCAGATGTCCAAACCCACATCTGTGCTGCATGCTTGTGTGAGAGTTACAGGTATAACTTCACAAGACTTCCCAACATTTAAGTTAATGTACAAAGTTTGGGACAGGGGCAAGGAATTGTTGGGATCCATTCTTTTTACTAAATACACACTGCTATGGTTTAATTGTAAGCTTCCAGAACTATTTCAACTGACAGGCTTTCATTACTGGAGAAGTATATTTATAAGCAACAACTCCCAATTAAAGCAAAATGGAAGCAGATCTGAGTGCTATTAGTAACGAGCAATGGGAAAGTATCCTGTGTCTTACTAAACAGGTATCTTTAGGTGAAGCAAAGAGGTTTTCGCACCTAATGCTTCTACACAGAGCATATAAAACTCCCTACTCACTATTTAAATGAGGTATTAGGGCTGATTTCAGATGTCCGAGGTGTGATGTGGAGGGAGCGCATTTAATGCACATGATATGGGAGTGTAGAAGATTGGGAACCTTTTGAAGGGAAGTCACTTTGCTTGTAAAAAAGGTGTATAACATAACTATCCCCCAATGCGCTGTCTGTTAGGATTCACTGAGGATATTGTTTTTGAAGATGGACAGCATATTGGCATCTCTTGTATATTCTACATGGCCAGGAAAAAGATTGCTTTCTGATGGATCCAGACCTCCCCATCAAATACGAATGAATATATAAATAAACTAAATAACACTATTAAAATGGAGAGAGGGGTATATCCGAAACAGAATGCTATGAAAAGTTTGACAGAATATTATTATTATTATTATTTATTTTAAAGCGCCATTAGTTCCAGGGCGCTGTACATTCGAGGGGGTTACATACATAACATAAGTCAAACGAGTACAATGATAAGTGATGAATGACAATTGGCACGGGCAGAGGGGGGAGGGGGACCCTACCCGCGAGGGCTTACAATCTACAAGGAGGGGGAAAGAGACAGAAGGGAGGGGCCCGACATTTTTGTTGAGGGGGTAGTGGCAGCAGGGTTTTTTGTAGGTTATAGGCAAGCTGAAGAAATGGGTTTTCAGATTGGTTTTGAAGCTGGTGAAAATGGAGGAGAGTCTGATGTGTTGGGGCAGTGAGTTCCCGAGTGAGGGGGAAGCACGGAGAAAGTCTTGGAGACGGGTTATTGTGAGGAGCTGATAAGAGGAGAACAGAGAAGAAGGACCTGTGAGGAGCGGAGATTGCGGGGAGGGAGGTTTCTGGAGATTAAGGCAGAGATGTATGGAGGGGGAAGGTCATGGAGAGCCTTGTAGATGAGGGTTAGCAACTTTTAAATTAATTCTTGGGCAACGGGGAATAGTGAAGAGATTGACAGAGGGGAGAGGCAGAGGAGTAGCGGGGAGAGAGGGTGGATTAAGACGGGCAGCAGAGTTGAAATTGTTTGAAGGGGAGCAAGAGTGCTAGAGGGGGCCCACGGGAAAAGGGATGTTCAGTAGTCTAGCAGGGGGAGGGCAAGGGCAGGGACCGCATTTTTTTTAGTGTCGAAGTTGAGGAAAAAGGGGATGGGGAGAGTTTTTTTTAAAGGTGGAGGCGGCAGGGGGGGTTTAGGGTTTGGGAAATGTGTGGTTTGAAAGATAGAGCGGAGTGGGGTTTTCCCCCAAAGGGGGGGAATTGGGCGGAACAGGTGGAGTGTTTAGCCTTGACTGAGATAGAGGATCGGGGGCAAGGGTAATTTGGGGTTTGGGGGAAAGATGAAAGTTCTGTTTTCCCCCACATTTAGTTTTGGGATCGTGATGGGGAAGAAGGGGGAAAATTTTCCGATTGGGACAGTTGGGACCCGGGAGGCGGGAGGGGTAACATCTGGGCCGGAGATGTAAAATTTGGGAAATCTCGCAACAGGGGGTTTAATAAAACCCGTGTGGGGCCCGGAGTGACCGAGGCCAAGAGTGTAAAGAGAAAAGAGTAAAGGCCCCGGGAAACTGACCCCTGGGGGACCCCAAAACAGAGAGGGGCCCCGGGGGGGAGGGGGGTTGGAGCGAGTTTGGAGACCTAAAATTGTCTAAAAAAAATTCATGAGGAAAGGGGAGATCCAAAAAAGGGGCCAAGCCCCTTTAAATCCCCGAGGGGGAGAGGTTTGAACAGGGGGGAAAGGGTTTTTCAACATTTGTCAAAGGAAAGAAAAGGGTTTCAAAGAGGGGGGAAACACAAGGAGTGCGTGGGCTTTGGCATTTGTGGGTCTTTGGGTTAAACCTTTTGGTTAGGGCGGTTTGGTAGAGTGGTGGGGTGGGGAAACCCGTTTGGGTAGGGGTCAAGAAGAGAGTTGGAGGAGAGGGGGGGAGGACGGGAAAAGATAGACGTGCTGCTGAGGATTTTGGGAAAGAAAAAAGGGACAGTGAGATGGGGCATAGTTGGACAAGAGGAGGGGGTTAAAGGGTTGTTTTTTTGAGGTTTGGAGTGTTTGTAAAAGTTTAAAAGGGGAAGGGAAATGCCAGGGGTTTTAGCGATGGGTTTAAAGGGAGATGGGTGAGGGTGGGATGATAAAAAAGGGGTGGGGTCGGGATGAGGTGGGAAAAGGGAACCCCAAATTTTAAAATTCAAATGGTTTCCCTTTCCCGGGAGAAATGATGATGTAAAAGATTGACAGAAGAAATATTGGGCTAGAAAAATTTGGCCAAATTCTTTCCTAGATGAACATCCCCCTTTTTCCCTTTTTTTTTTTTTTTTTTTCCATTTAATAAAGAATTCTTTCTAATTGAAAATTTCTCTCTATAGTTTGTAGTAAAGGGAGGTACAGGGGGTTCTAAGGGAAACCCCACCCGACTGTCCCTGCCTCTTGACTTTGCCCTAGGTAGCAAAACCCCAAAAGGGGGCGAACCCCTCCCTTTGCTAGAAGGAAGAAGGGCAAACGCCCGGTCATAAAAAATTGGATAGTCAACCAAAAAAAATCCCAAAAGAGAAACCAGAAAACAAGCCGGGGGGTAAAAACCAACGGGAACGAGGTACAAAATCAGGGACTACCCGGGGGTCAGTAAATAACCGGGGTCTGGTACATATAAAAGAAAAAGGGAAACAAGACGAAACAAAGGAACCCCGGGGGAAAATATCCGGGGCCAGACCACCCTGCGGGGTTTAAAGTGACCCCAGATCCCCCTGTATGATTGGAGCGGACCCGGGCAATTCCCTTTGGGGTTTGCGAACACCCCCCTGCCCCAGGTGGTGGGTCTTGCCCACTCAAACTTCCAGCAGAACACTACCCGGGGGGGGGTGAAATCAACTGCTGGGGATGTTGCTCCCCCACACCCTTTTATGTCCCTAGCCTGACAGTACCCCCCTTTTGGGAGGGCCAGGGACCTTCCCCTGGTTTGGTTTGTCGGGGTGAATCAGGGAAATTCCCCTTTTCGGGTTTTTGTCATGGAGGGGTTTACCCGGGAACCCACAATGTCTTCTCGGACCATTCCCTTCCAGGGGCCAGATACTGTAGTGACTTTGGCCCTTAGGGGGAATAGTTTTCGGGAAACTCGTATTTTATCCAGTCAAAAACAAAGGAGGAGGTCTGAGGGCAAAAGTCCCCTGCGAATATACCTTTAAGAAGGGGGCGATGAAACACGGTGGTAATGGGGAAAGAGGGTAATTCAACTGATATCCCTGGATAACCATTCTAGAACCACATATGGACTACAAACAGGTGCGATTTTACAGAGGGAACTTTTATCGTGATTTCGGGGGGTAACATCCCCTCCCCCCAACAGAAACCCCACTAGAAAAAGATGCACCCTATCGCAACTTTTTTTTTGGGATGTTCTGGGTCTTAACCCAAATCTTCTGAATTGGGCCCGATGGAAGATCTTTAAGATAATATTCCCCTCTGCTGGATTTGACTTAGCACGAAAAAAGGGGCATGGGTTTGGGGGAAAACCACAGTTGCAATAAAATGATGAGGTGCCAGTCGAGCTACTATCCAGATTGTTAATGGCAAATTCAACCAAAGGTAAGTATTTTACCCAAGCTACCTGCTGATCAGATACATAACAACGAAGTTTTTGTGTAACCATTTGGTTTAATCTCTCTGTCTGCCCATTTGTCTCTGGGTGGAAGGCAGAAGAGTAAGACAGAGTGATACCCAGAGCCTTTCAATGGGCTCTACAAAATTGAGAAACTAATTGAACCCCTCTGTCTGAAACAATATTTTCCAGTAAACCATGCAGTTTGACAATATGTTTAATAAAAAGTTCAGCAAGTTTTTTGGACGATTGTAACCTCTTTAAAGGAACAAGATGGCACATTTTACTGAAACGGTCCACTACCACCAATATAACAGATTTGCCTGAGATAGGAAGGTCAGTCATAAAATCCCTGGAGATGTGGGTCCACGGATCTTCAGGTACAGGTACAGGGCAAAGTTCGCCATGAGGACGAGTTCTGGGAACCTTTGCCCGAGCGCAGACTTCACAAGATGCCACATAGGCCACAACATCACAAGACAACAAAGGCCACCAATAGATACGAGAAATCAGCCTTTTTGTGCCAGACACTCCACGATATCCAGATAAAACAGAATCATGAAATTCTTTTAATAATTGCAGCCGGAACTGAGTGGGGACAAAGACATTTGAAACAGGACAATCAGCAGGTCTCATATCCTGACGGGTCTTAATCTCAGTGGCCAAATCAGGGGAAATGCCTGAGACAACAGTCTCCTTGGGCAATATAGGTATTGGATCCTCCTGGGAAGCGTGGCTGGCACAGAAGCTTCTAGATAGCGCATCATCTTTAACATTATTAGAACTTGGTCTGTAAGTAACAACAAAGCTGAAGCGTGGAAAAAATAATTCCCAATGTGCCTGACGTGGGTTCAAGCTTTTAGCTTTTTCTAAAAAGGTGAGGTTCTTATGATCTGTAAGGACCGTGACTTGATGCCATTCCTCGAAGGCCCACTTAATAGCCAACAACTCCCGATTCCCAACGTCATAATTCTTTTCAACCGAGGAAAATTTACGTGAAAAGAAGGCACAAGGGCGAAGGTTAGTCATAGTAGCGGACCCTTGAGACAAGACCGCCCCTGCCCCATACTCAGAAGCATCAACCTCGACGACAAAGGGTTTACTATGATCTGCTTGAATCAACACCGGAGCTGATAAAAAACACTGCTCATGTTTCTCAAACGCCTGTACGGCCTCAGGTTGCCAATTATTGAACTTCACCTCTTTCTTAGGTATGTCAGTCAACGTCCGAACTAAGACAGAAACATTACGAATACATTTACGATAATAATTATCAAACCCTAAGAATCGCTTCAGAGATGAAGGGCGGACTCAGTCTAGAATAGCCTGAATTTTACAGGGGTCCATACAAAATGAGATAGGGGTCGGGATATACTCAAGAAAAGGTATCTCCTGCACCCCGAAAACACATTTTTCAAGCTTGAAAAACAAACTATGCTCACTCAAGATTTGCAATACCTGTCGTACATGTTTAATGTGTGATGACCAATCTTTTGAGTAGATTAAAATGTCATACAGGTAAACAACCATACAACAATGAGTTCCCGGAAAACATCATTAACCAGGTTCTGGAAGACCGCGGGAGCATTACACAAACCAAACGGCATAACCAGATATTCAAAATGACCCTCAAGAGTGTTAAATGCAGTTTTCCACTCATTATAGGCACGTCTCAGGTCCATTTTGGAAAACCACTTTGCTCCATTGATCTGATTGAACAGAACTGGAATCAAGGGTATAGGATATTGTTTTTTTACCATTATCTTATTTAGTTTGCGGTTTTCTATTCATGGACGGAGGCCTCCATCCATCTTTCCTACAAAGAAAAACCCTGCACCCATAGGAGACACAGAAGGTCGGATATGCCCCTGCTGAAGGCTTTCTGCAATATATTGTTTCATGGCTAGTCTCTCGGGACCTGACAGATTATATAGCCTCCCTTTAGTAAAATTTTACTCCAGGCAATAGATCAATGGCACAGTCGTAAGATCTATGAGGGGGTAGAATCTCCGACTGTTTCTGAGAAAATACTTCAGCAAAGTCACGAATAAATACAGGGATCTGTTCCACCTCTGTATTGCCCAGTATGATATGGAGACATCTGTCAAATCACTGTTGCCCCCACTTGATTAATTCCCCTGAATTCCAGTCAAACACCGGGTTATGATTCTGAAGCTAGGGCAGCCCCAACACCACATCAGCGGGCAGCCCCTCCATGATAAATAGAATACCCTCTTCAGTATGTATGGATCCGACCAGCATCTTGAGCTCAGGAGTACAATGTTGGATTGGGCCCCTAGCCAGTGGAGTGGAGTTAATATCCACTACCCACAGGGAATCAGATAGAGGTCTCTAAAGTAGACCCAGGCGTTTAGCAAAGGATGCGTCTATAAAATTGGAAGCTGACCCAGAATCCACAAAAGCATTCCCAGAACCAGACAGAGACAAGTATGAAACCTTAGCTGGGAGCAGCAACATTTTGGATACAATAGGAAATATCTGCTCGCCTAGGTGACCTTCCTGCAAATCACCTAGGCGCTGGAGTTTTTCCGACCTGGTTTTCCTTTTGACATGTGCATTCTCGCCACAGTAGAAACATAACCCCTGGATAGAAGTCCTACGGTCATTGGCAGCAGTTGCATAAGAAGCCCCCACTTGCATTGGCTCCTCGGAGTTAATATCGGAAACAGCGGGTGTAGAGGAGTGGACCACTGGGAAGAGAGCCTTTTATCGATGTCTCTCCCTTAAACATCTGTCCAGATGAACGGCTAGTGCCATAGCCTCATCTAAAGTACCAGGGGTAGGGTAAACCACCAACATATCCTTCACATGGTTGGCTAACCCTAATCTTAACTAGCATCTAAGAGCTGGGTCGTTCCACCCAGACGGAACACACCAGTGGCGGAATTCGGAGCAATATTCCTCCACAGTTCTTTTACCCTGCCTCAAAGTGGTCAGCTATCGTGACAGAGTGACCTTAGGCGGTCGCATGGTGCTGCCACTAGGTGGCATACAGCAGGTCACCAGCTAGAAACGTGTCACCAAGGGCCTGGTCTCGGTTGGAGAAGCTAGTTGTTGCCTGTCAGCAACACTAGGTTTCTGACACCTATAGCTAATATGGCTGGTGCCCCGCCCTTATGGCCTGGCTTTTCCCGGGACAACTACAGATGGGTGGGTGGCTGCTCCCATCCTCCAGGTCCAGGTTTTACCAGGCCTATAAAAAGCCTGGTCCTACAGGTGATCTGAGGGCGTGGTCTGCTAGCTGGCAGTGGAGCAGCTGATGAGCGCTCTGGCCCCAATAGGTTTGAGGGAAGCCAATACGGTACAGTAAGGATGCTGGTATTTTGTAGTGCTGGACAGTAAGTAAAGACCACGGATAGAGAGGGTGTCTATGTGAGTTAGTGGCTAGATAGCCAAGGTCTTATGTTTATGGTTTTGTTTATGTGAATACTGTGAATCTGTACTTGTACCCTGTGCTGGGTGAAATAAGGCTGGCTAAGGCCAGATTCAAAGAGAAGCAGTGTCAGAATGACATATATGGGTGTGCCAATACTGTTCTACTAAGGACAGCGATCCAAAGAGCTAAGTGTTGACCCCTAGGACGGACCAAGATGGCGTCCAGACTAGTGTGAATCATCACATAATCTACAGTGGGGAAAATTAGTATTTACTGGTGATTTTGCAAATTTTTTCACCTACGAAAAACTGTGAAATACGGAATTTAATTTAAAAATCCAGAAAATCAATCATATGAGTATTATACAGTATAATGAATTTAACATTTATTACATGAAAAACTATTTGATCACTTACCAACCAGAAAGAATTCTGGCTCTTACAGACCCGTTAGTGTTTCTTTAAGAAGCCCTCTTACTCTGCACTCATTACCTGTATTAATTGCACCTGTTTGAACTTGTTACCTGTATAACACACTCAATCACACTCCAACCTCTACACCATGGTAAAGACCAAAGAGCTGTCTAAGGACACAAGGGACAAAATTGTAGATCTGGACAAGGTTACAGGACAATAGTCAAGCAACTTGGTGAGAAGGCAACAATTGTTGGCACAGTTATTAGAAAATGGAAGAAACACAAGCTGACTGTCAATCTTTCTCGGTCTGAGGCTCCATGCAAGATCTCATCTCATGGGGTAAAGATGATTCTGAGAAAGGTCAGGAGTCAGTCCAGAACTACACGGGAGGACCTGGTCAATGGACCTGAATAGAGCTGGGACCACAGTCTCAAAATTACTGTTAGTAACACACTATACCAGTGTAAGCCGTGTACCGAGGTGGGCTTCCCTGAATACAGCAAAGTCACAGACAATTCCAACACCAGTTCAGACCAACAAACATTTTTACTGGAGTCTGAATAAAAAGGGTATTTTCCAGATGCCTCAAGAACATGCACACATAAACACAAAATGGAACTACTGTGCTACGCAGCGTGCCACGTACAATATCCTCTGGACTCACCGATATCAGAAAATGTGACTGTTATTTACCTCATAAAAACGCTAAGTAACTGGAACGATAGTGTGGACGAGTATTTCAGGGGCGCCGTGTAGCACAAGGGTTTCCAAACCTCCGAAAGTACCCGCTATTCCCCAAGTACCGTTAACCAATTAAAGATCCCCCCAACAAGAACAACGAACAAAATTGCCAACACTGGTGTTGGACTTTTTCCACAGTCTCACGCGGACGTTATTTCCAGAAATGTTCATTTAAGGCCTGACTCTAGATAAGACCCTAACTATCCTGTCTACAGGCCTAACCAATGTTTCTTACCAGCTGGCGTGCATGCTCACCGGGCCCAGGTTTTTCCTTGGCCAGTTTTCAGTCACAGCTTTTGGACGGGGTTTCCTTCTGTCAACATCCGATGTCACAGATGACGTTCACGCCACTTTAACACTTCTCCTATAACCGCAATGAATTTCCACAGGTTTCAGTCCCCGGTGCACACACAGCTTTACTACTGATTAGCAGGAAAGTTCCTGAGAGAGAGTAACGATGTGTTTTTCTTGCAGCTTTGTTGATCTTCTCTCTCTATCACTCTGACACTCTCACAGACAGACAGAGCCAGCTAACAGACTGGCTGTTTTTATTTAAAGAGAACCTGTCACATAGGTTATGCCCCCTTGCAGAGGGCAGTACATACTAGTGACAGACATGCTGTTTCCGGCACAATGTAATGGACCAGTATCATCAATCATACATCAGATGAAGACTCCCAGTAAGAAAGAGAGTGGGACTAGTCTAACAGCCCACACCATCATGGATTAAAATCCTACAGGGCATGCCAGCACAAGTCCAGGCCCATTTGAAGTTTGACAATGACCAATGAACATCTGAATGATCCAGAGGAGGCATGGGAGAAGATCATGTGCTCAGATGAGACCAAAATAGAACTATTTGGTATCAATTCTACTCACCGTGTTTGAAGGAAGAAGAAGGATGAGAACAACCCCTAGAACACCGTCTCAACCGTGAAGCTTGGAGGTGGAAACATCATACTTTGGGGGTGCTTTCCTGCAAAGGGGACAGGACGACTGTGCTGTATTGAAGGGAGGATGAATGGGGTCATGTAGCGCAAGATTTTGGCATTGAAGATGAGTCGTGGCAGGGTCTTCAAGCAAGACAATGACCTAAAACACACATCCAGGGCAACTTAGGAGTGACTCCATAAGAAGCATTTCAAGCTCCTGGAGTGGTCTAGCCAGTCTCCAGACCTGAACCCAATAAAAAATCTTTGGAGGTAGTTGAAACGCAACGTAACCCAGCGACAGCCCCGAAACCTCAGGAGATCAGGAGAAGGTCTTTATGGAAGGGTGGCCCAAAATCCCTGCTTCAGTGTGTGCAAACTAGGTCAAGAACTACAGGAAACGCCTGACCTCCGTAATTGCAAACAAAGATTTCTGTACCAAATGTTAAGTTCTGTTTTTCTATTGTATCAAATACTTATTTTTTGCAATAGAATGTAAATTATTTATTTAAAAATTATACAATGTAATTTTATGGAATTTTTTTTCTTAGATTCTGTCTCTCACAGTTGAAGTGTACCTGTAATAAAAATGACAGACCTCTCCATTCTCTGTAGGTGGGAAAACTTGCAAAATTGTCAGTGTATCAAATACTAATTTTCATCCTATCTATCTATCTATCATCTATCTATCTATGAAAACATAATCATATACAGCCAAAAACTTTGACATTTATTTAATTATTCATTTCTCTCTGTTTACTTCTATGGTTATTAGTCAAGCAAGAGAGATGGGAATATCCCTTTCAACGGAATCTTAAAGGGGTTTTCTTATGAAAACACCCTTTTTCATATGTGCCATTAAAATATATGGACATTACTGAGTGGAGTACTCTATTTAGGTCCTCTTGTATTAGCCAGCACACAGCCTCTTAATAAAAGTGTCTAATTTCCTATCTATCTATCTATCTATCTATCTATCTATCTATCTATCTATCTATCTAATCTCATTATTTATCTATTTGTCTATGCTTCTCCTCTCTATCTATTATTAATCTATCTATCTAATATCTATCAACTCTCTATCTATCTATAAATCTGTCAATCAATTTATCTATCTACGGTGAAATAAATAAGTATTTGATCCCTTGCTGATTATGTGACAATGAAGACACGAACAGTCTATAATTTTAAGGCTAGGTTCATTTTAACATTGAGAGATAGAATATCAAAAATAAAACCCCGAAAATCACATATTATTATATTTTATTATATAAATGTATTGCATTTTGCAGTGAGAAATAAGTACTTGATCCCTCTGGCGAACAAGACTTAATACTTGGTGGCAAAACCCTTTTTGGCAAGCACAGCAGTCAAATGTTTTTTGTAGTTCATGATGAGGTTTGCGCACATGCCAGGAGGAATTTTGGGTCACTCCTCTTTGCAGATACTCGCTAAATCATTAATATTTTGAGGCTGTCGCTTGACAACCCCGAGCTTCAACTCCCTGCATAGGTTTTCTATGTGATTAAGGTCTGGAGACTGGCTAGGCCACTACATGACCTTAGTGTGCTTCTTTTTGAGCCACTCCTTTGTTGCCTTGGCTGTATGTTTTGGGTAATTTTCTTGCTGGAAAACTCAGCCACGACCCATTTTTAATGTCCTGGTGGAGGGAAGGAGGTTGTCACGCTGGATTTTATGGTACATGGCTCCATCCATTCTCCTATTGATACAGTGAAGTAGTCCTATGCCCTTAGCAGAGAAACACCTCCAAAACATAATGTTTCTACCTCCATGCTTGACAGTGAGGATGGTGTTCTTTGGGTCATAGCATTTCTCTTCCTCCAAACACAGCGAGTTGAGTTAATGCCAAAGAGCTCAATTTTTGTCTCATCTGACCACAGTAGCTTCTCCCAGTCACTCACAGAATCATCCAGGTGTTCATTGGCAAACTTCAGATGGGCTTGCACATGTGCCCTCTTGAGCAGGGGTACCTTGCAGGCACTGCAGGATTTTAAACCATTATGGCATAATGTGTTACCAATGGTTTTCTTGGTGACTGTGGTCCCAGCTGCCTTGAGACCATAACCAAGTACCCATCTAGTAGTTTTCGCTGATCTCTCACCTTACTCATGATCAAGGATACCCCATGAAGTAAGATTTTGCATGGTGCCGCAGATCTATGTCGATTGACAGTCATTTTGTATTTCTTCCATTTTCTTACTATTGCACCAACAGTTGACTCCTACTCACCGAGCTTCTTACTTATGGTTTTGTAGTCCATTCCAGAGTTGTGCAGTTCTATGATCTTGTACCTGAAATCCATAGAAAGTTCTTTGGTCTTGCCCATGTTGTAGAAGTTAGAGCCTGACTGATTAATTGAGTCTGTGGACAGGAGTCTTTTATAAAGGTGACTATTTAAGACAGCTGTCTTTGATGCAGTTTTTGTTTGAGGTGACTTGTCCTTCCCTCGTCTCTTTTGCCACATCAAATAAATCCCGGGGATGCTGAACATACAATATTTAAAAATATGAAAACTCGGTGGATGACTGGGGTACTTCCCTTATAGCAAACAGTAGGTAGGGGAGTAAAAAAATCCCAATTTTTTCATCACTCTCCATTACCTTTTTCAACATGCCTTGTACAGGAAATCCAGCCTAACCCTTTCCCTCGCATGGGTGAGTGTGAGGTCCCTCAGTTGCTCACTCTGGAAGTCATTTCTCATGTATTCTAGGTTATAGATGACCTGGGAGTGACCTCTACAAGCTCTGTCACTAGTCGGGGGCTTCTCTGGTTCACTTGCCATAACAGAAAATGGGGCCTATCGGGTGGCATGCTACCTCTCTTCTGCTTTGGTTTACCCACTGACTCAGGGAAATTTTTCCTGGCATTGGGGTCCCAAAGTTCGCAGAAATGGCAAAAATGCCTTTCCAGGATTGCCTTCTAAGCTAATGTAGAGACTAACCCCACCTTATGCGATACTGTCCCTCATGGTGTTACAAAATGCGCCATAGTGGTTTGGTACTCACACGTGCTCCCATGCACACAAGTGACTGCAAATGTGTCTGACATGGTGCTGGGAGAACTAACCAGGTCAGCTTTTACCAGGGTTACTTAATTCCCTGAGTCCCACAAAGCTTTTAACTTCTTCCAGTTTACTGTCAATTCACACATACGTCTCTTTGCACACTCTGTTCCTGCAGTAGTAAACAATACTTGAGTGCACATAGACCTGTGTCTTCTGCGAAAAGCAGCATCACACTGCATTGATTAAGAAGTCATAGGGCAGCTCATGGCAATATGACCCAACTCTCTGCAACGAAAATATCTTACGGGTCCACTACTCAATCCATAGCCATAGTGTTCAGGCCACCTCAAAGTTACAGTCCTGCTTTAAGTCCCCTGGTACATGTAGCATTCTTACTAGGTACTTCTGCGTGTATCTGATTCCGGGCGGTTGAGGGCTGATACAGACAGCCTTCTCCTAGTCCCTCCATGTTAGAGTATCGCTCTAACAGGTCATCCAGCTGGCTGGTCATTTTGGGGTCATCAGAGTTTACTCAGTTTCTCAGCACAAGTGGCAGAACTCTTAGGTATCGATCCAGGATGAACTGTTGTACCATGTCCAGTGCCGATAACTCCTGGAGTTGTAGACAGATGGCCAGATGGATTAGATAATAACTCTGGGAATGTGGAGGTTTAACCGCATTGTATGACCACATGGGAACTCTCTGGCTTCGGACCCATAGGGTAACTCCCAACTGAGCCATGATCTCTATTTTAGGAGTGAGTTTACTGGCTTCTATTGGCCTGCAGTGATGAGTTGCTTATGACACTAGGTCTGTAGTCAATGAGGTGAGATAGAACAGGTCTATAGCTATAGCGACCTGAGGAGCTGATGCAGCCCATAAAATAGGAGATATCAATAATAGGTAGGACACTTTTAATGGACACATATTACAGTGACTTGTTTTTGCAATATCTTTAACATAAAAAGAAACCTTTGTAACGAGACAACTCAGCTGCAACAGAAATATCTACAGTCCGGATAAATTACAGCACACATGCACAAAAAAAATCCTAAGCCATCTGGCCACTAACTAAACATACAATGTTCCTCACTATCAGCTGGAGGACTTCTAAGTCCAGTAATAATGCAACCCTTGGTGGCTCATCAAGGCTTGTCACTCAACAGCAGCTTGTTGTATCTCCAGCCAGAAGGCTATAGCAGCCCCCTGCTGCCCTTCTAGCTTCCCTTAAATAGCCACCTGCTTGACTAATCAATCACCTCTCAGGTGTGGTCTTCTATGTTCCTCCATCCAGAAAAGGAATCTCAAACACTATACCAGACGTTTTGTCACTATATGTATATATATATATATATATATATATATATATATATATATATAGTGACAAGGCACAAGGTATAGTGGTTAAGGCCAATATGTATCACCGTGGTTCAGGCCTCGTTGAAGTAGGCCGAATAGAATGGTCAGTAACCTTAAGTTTCGGACACGTTTTTCAAGTGTAGCATAACTGCTTCCATGCAGTTGTATTCCAGGCCGATTTTTCACTGGAGCAGTCTCAGTTTGGAGTGCTCCCACACATCCATCTCACATTAACCGTTTATTTTGAATTTTGCTGTTGTCTGTGATCTCTGTGACAGAGATATATATATTGTGGGCATTCAACTCTGTCACAGAGATCACAGACAACAGCAAAATTCTAAATAAACGGTTAATGTGAGATGGATGTGTGGGAGCAGTCCTCCATTCCAAACTGAGACTGCTCCAGTGAAAAATCGGCCTGGAATACAACTGCATGGAAGCAGTTATGCTACACTTGAAAAACGTGTCCGAAACTTAAGGTTACTGACCCATTCTATTCGGCCTACTTCAACGAGGCCCTGAACCACGGTGATACATATTGGCCTTAACCACTATACCTTGTGCCTTGTCACTATATATATATATATATATATATATATATATATATATATATATATATATATATTTATATATATATATATATAATATTTATTTTACACACACAAGTGTAGAGAAAAAATTACCTACTATCGTTTGGATGACACAATAATCTCACAGAAACTACTGGCATACAAGTTCTACACTACTTTTAATACAGATTTTTGCTTCACTCAAAATCTACCACTTTAATGGCAGAATAATAAGTGTAACAACATGATCACTGCTTTTATGTAACCCATTGTTGATTAAGCCACAGGAGACTCCAAAGCATCCTTCTTATATGGCACTTAGTTTCTTATTTTTCTGAATAAAACCCTCATTATTTTTTTTTAAATAAAGTATAATAAGGTTTTTTCAAAAGAAAAAAAATAAAACAAAACTCTTTTACTATTTGTTCAGAAAGGATCCCCAGAGAGAGAACATTTCCGTAAGTCTGGGGTTCTAAGCTGAAGCAAGCAATGATTATGGTGTTTATTTTAATAGTTGTTATTCTAAATCCCACCACACAGGATCCTGTGGAAAAAAATGAGCTTGGTACAATATAAATCACTTCTGCAAATTATGCAGCAATTTTAAGTTTTAACTCTTCAGCAGCCAGTAACAAAACCAACGAGTGTCTGGAAGGTGTTAACGGAAGACTTAGAGTATTTTAATACAAAGCAGGATGGATAGTAAGTCCTTTGGTCAATCGATAATGATTTTTTTAGGGCATTTAATTCCCAGAGGCATCAGGGACTGTGTGAGCTTGGAGGATGCTGACATTATTTTCTACAGGTTATTGGAGCTGAACATTACCAAAACAAATTTCTGAGCCATTGCTTCTGAAAATGATTAAAGTGCTTTGCTGACATTGGTAGTTTATATCCTGCTCACTGTCGTTTTCCACCTGTCTGTATTGGAACATTGCTGTGGCTAAAGCTTGATGAAGGCCATAGAAAAAAAGTGGTCTATTTGCCTGTCTGCCTATGATACACAGGAATAAAATGGGAGTGGGATTGGTCTGTGGACATTCTTTTACTTTTTAGATTTTCCACTAGCAATGACTACTGTTCCAGTTCTCCAGAGTATATCAGCAGTGTCGGACTGGGCTGCCTAGGGCCCACCAGCGTTGATTCTGGATGCCCATCCTAAAGCTACTGAACATGCACATACCTCTGATACTCCGCCTCTTGATTTTTGCCTCTTGTAGTAAAAAACAACTCTGAGGCTGCATTCACACGGCAAAGGACAAAAACAGCTCTGTTTTTGCCTCACATTTCAAGCAGTTTTTGGACTGTTTTCGGACCGTTTGGGCATGTCCCCTAGGCACGGGTTTTCGGCCGGCTTTTCAGACAGTTTGTGGTTTTGCAGACCGTCTGAAAAAACGGCTGAAAATGAGCTCTATGGAAAACCCGTGCAGCATTCCCCACTGCACGGGTTCTCCGCCCGGCGTTTTTTCCCCCTGTGGGCCGCCCGAAAAACATTGTACTTGCACATTCTTCTGTCCGGTTTTCGGATGGAAGCTGTGCAAGTCAATGTGAAGGGGGGCGGCCGCAAAACAGGACAAATACCGGTCGGATAAACCGACCAGTATTTGTCCCTTGCTGTTGGGACGCACCCTTTTTGTCACAAAAACCGGTCTGTTTTTCAGTTGTTTTCAGTTTTTGTGATTTTTTTTTATCTCCACAATTTAACAATGATGCACAAAGACCAACTTTTTCACCGTCAGTTTAAGTGCATGTGCATGTTAAAAATTTGGCTAGTTTAGGCTAAAAAGAGGATTTATAGACTCTTGTTCACACTGAAGTGCTTTGCAGAACCTTCCTTTGTAAAAATAAAGTGCAAAAGGACCTCCAAAAACACACCCACTATAGGTGGGATCATTCTTCACTTTTTTTTGCAAAAAATGAAAACCGCCCAAAAACCCAGTCAAAAACCGCACCAAAAACCGCGCCAAAAACCGCTTGCTATGTTTTGAGTGGTTTACATTGACTCCAATGTTAATTTTCCGTCTAGAAACCGGTCGGAGGAATGAACATGTTCAATGTTTTGCGGTCTGCCGGCGGTCTGAAAAACCGCCTGGCGGAAAATCCATTCAGTTGGGACTGCTGGGCGGTTTTTCTACTGGTCTATGAGAGAGAGTTTGTTTCAGGTTTTCAGACGGTTTGTAAAACCGCAAACCGTCGGAAAAAGTATCCAAAAACCATTGCTGTGGGGACAAGCCCTAAGTCTGCCATGCTGAGGTGTTTTCCCTGTTCTGCTTTTGGCCAGTCCAAGCCTGTATATCAGCATATCAGCAAAAACATGTTGGATGCAGCTGCCAGTATTGTTCCTTAACAAATTTTGCAGTGTGATAAGTAACGAGAAAAAACTTTGTTAAAGGAGTTGTAGCATGAAAGACATTTATCATCTATATATGTCTTTCATGCTATAATCAAACAAAAAACAAAGTTTTTGTCTGATTGCTGGGCATGCTGGGACCCCCATTGATCGCGAGCGATGGAGATAGCTAAGCACTATGCTTGCATGATGGGTTCTGTAATACAAGGGACCAATGTGTGATGGTGGTTTCTAGTGTTGAGTGAACAGTAAAAAGATGTAGTTCGATTAGAACCTCGGACTTTTGTGAGTTCTGTTCAAAGTTCTATTCAAACTCGAACTTTAAACTCCATTAAAGTCTATGGGATAATATGTTCTGGTTAATTTTTATACCTATACAGCTGAGGAGAAGCTGGAATTACCATTCATACCAACAGTAAACCGGATACGTGGAACAACTTAGTGAAGAAAATTTGGCTCTAAGAGTCACAGAAAAAAATTGAGAGGCTAAAATACTTCATTCCTTTCAATGACTAACTGAAAAGATGAAGACAGCTTGCAAGCAGGGGCATAGCTATAGGAGGTGCAGTGGTAGCAGCTGCTATGGGGCCCTGCATCCCCAAGGGGCCAAAAAGCCCCTTTGACATATAAGAGATTTGGAGACGGTGTTTTATACAATTACTGAACCCCCAAAAATGCGAAAATGGAACTTTGGGGCACTGAGAATGATTTAGCAAATCCAAGCACTTTGTATAATATATATCCATGTATATGAAAGTTAGGCGTTATGTGAGCCTGCAAATGTCGCCAAATAGCAGCTTCTGGATGTGGGAAAGATGCAGCCAGCAATACCAAACTCCCTACCGTTTGCTGTCTATGGAGAGGAAGATGCTATCTA
Organism: Phyllomedusa bahiana; assembly: GCA_025379985.1. NCBI lineage: Eukaryota > Metazoa > Chordata > Amphibia > Anura > Hylidae > Phyllomedusa > Phyllomedusa bahiana. The sequence continues at coordinate 3,587 of JAODAL010030957.1, read as the reverse complement.
AATAAGAGCAGTCTGTAAGGTACAGAGAGTGAGCTGAAAATGGCGTTCACAAAGCAATACAGTGAAATATATATAACATGGTCATGTGATTTTAGCAGCCAAAGAGAACCCTACACCTCAGTGATGACGTTTTTGACACGTCTCTGTGCTCTGCACTGATTGGATGGCCGCCAAAAGTGCAGAAAAGTCATTGGATGGCTGCCAAAAGTGCAGAAAGCTGCTGAAAACGAAACTGAAAAAGGCGTGTTGAACTAGAACTAGAACTTTACTCGAACGAACAGTAAAATGTTTGGTTTGGTTCGGTTCGAGTTCTAAAAATTCAAGAAGTTCTACTAGAACTTAACTTTTCTAGAACGGTTCGATCAACATTAGTGGTTTCAAATTCTCTGTTATTTTGATGCTCTCTTCTTTCCCCAATGTAGAACTAGAATGATAGTTGAAACTGCTCAGTTCCAAATTCTCAATACAGCAGCCATCACTTACTAGCTCTTAGCCTCCTATGGGTCCTGTTTTAATAGGCCTCCTAGTCTGCACCCTACAAAATAGAGAGATGCCGGAGCTAACATGGGCAAGCTACCCTGCTCCACCACTATACTAGCCTCATGATGACTTTTATCATACCAGCTTCACAAAGTTGATATTGGTTGAGACTAGGCTAGCAGATGTCTACACTCTGCACCCATAGCTTTTTTTTTTTTAGAGTCACTGCTGCAGCATGCAACAATATATGTTTTAAAATACACACAGTTAAAAACAGTGGATACATACTTAACATCTGTGGCATATAGTACATTGCATATCTGTCCATCAATTAATCTGTAATTTTAATATATACTAATTGAATGGTGACTTATTGCTGTTTTTGTTTTCTTACTTCAATAGATAACATTTGCAATTTAAAATATGATGCATTTAAAAAAAAAAACAATGCTTCATTTATCTGGTTCACATCTATTCGGAAACTCTGTCGCCAAGCTGCAAACGGGCCTGTTTCACACTACACACTGCCAACATTGAGAGTAGGACTTATTATGTTTAACCTTTTTTCATTATTTTGTTCCAAGAGCTATAACTTTTTATTTTACTTTCGTTGACCTAACCTTATTTGGGATTGTTTTTGCTGGATGAATTACAAAGTCACATTGTTTGTAATGCTGAAAAGAGAAAGACGTCCATTAAGTTCAGTCTACTGTACCTTACTGTTGACCCAGAAGAAGGCAAAACCCCCCATGAGGTAGAAGTCAATTGTCATTATTTTAGGGAAAAAAAATCCTTTCCAACTCCGATCTGGCAATCAGAAAAAAACCCTGGATCAACACTCCAGAATCCTAAACACTATAACTTGTTATACTATTTCACTCTAGAAATTCATACAGACCTTTTTTGAACTCTTTAAACTACATAACCCTAATCTTGCTAATCTTTCTGGGTATTGTAGTTCACCCAGTCCTTTTATTATTTTTGTTGCCCGCCTTTGAACCTGTTCAAGCTCTACAATGTCTTTGTTGTACACTGGTGCCGCAAACTGTACACAATAGTCCATGTGTGGTTTGACCAGTGATTTGTATAATATGCATCTATGTTCTTTTTACTACACACCATGATCCTATGTGCTCTAGCAGCTGCTGCCTGACATTGGCTACTACAATTAAGTTTACTGTCCACTAGGATTCCCAAGCTCTTTTCTATGTCACTTTTGCCCAGTGAATGTGGTTAAGGGCCCCTCTAAGCAGATTGAAATTCAATGTTTTTGTGGCTTCTTGGCAAAATACTCTATTGAAGAATAAGTGGAAATTTGTTATATTGTGGTTTCTCGGTGTCCCCCAACCTGAACCTTTGTTACTCTGTCAGGTCTATTAGTCAATATTAAGTCCAAAATAGTCTTTTCTCTAGTCCGCTCCTGCACCAGCTGTGGAAGGGAATTATATTTTAGTTATTAACAAAAACCTGTTTCCTTTATGAGAGCCACAGGTTTCAGTTTCCCAATTTATGTCTGGGTAGTTGAAGTCACCCATAATAACACCCTAATTATGATTAGCTGCCTCATCTATATGTCTGAGGAGTACATCTTCCATAGGTTCTGTTATATTTGGTGGCTTATAACAAACCCCTAATAGAATTTTATTATTGTTATTACCCCCATGTATATCTACCCATAATGACTCCACATGTTCGTTTCCTGTATCTATATTTTCCCGCAGTGTTGGCTTCAGACAGGATTTTACATAAAAACATACACCTCCCCTCTTCCGGTTTTTATGATCTCTTCTAAATAAACTATATCCCTATAAGTTAAGCACCCAATCATAGCTCTCATCCAGCCATGTCTCAGTTATTCCCACATTTATTAATTGTAGTCCATTAATTATAATGGTGAGAATCCTGGCATTGGTCAGCATGCAATTTAGAGTTTATTTGTTTTTTATCTTTTAAGCCTATCATTATTAACTATTATACCACTTCCCTCCACTCCAGTCCCTGATTTATTACTAATTTACAGCTCTCTATCCTCTATCTTGCACACACTATGTGTAGTGGTCCTCCCTACCAGTCCCTTATTTAAATGCAGCTGCACCCTCCCCATTTAGGTGCAGCCCATCCCTAGCATAGAGTCTGTAGCCAAGTCAGATGTCAGCCCAGTTCTCCAAAAACCCAAATCCCTATTTCCTACGCCAATCTTTGAGTCACCTATTCACCATTCTAATCTCCCACTGCCTCTCTGGTGTGGAAAATGTACAGGTAGTTTTTCTAAAAATATTACCTTGGAGGTCCATCTCTTGAGCTTTTGGCCAAATTCTCTGAAATCATTTTAAGGACACTCCATCTACCTCCAATTCTGTCATTGGTGCCAAAGTGCACCATGACACCTGGATTCTCACCAACCCCACCCAGTAATCTGTCAACGTGATCCCCAATATGTCGAGCTCGGGCCCCAGGTAACCATACTGTTCGATGATCCCGGTCTTTGTGACAGATTGCCCTATCTGTTTGCCAAATAATGCAGTCAGCAACTACTAGCACCTGTCTAGCCTTCCCTGAGCTACTATTCCCCACCTTATTGGAGCAGACATGGGAAATGCCTTGCTGTAGCAATGTTTTTCCTGAACATTCCCCCCTAATCTATCAATTTTGCAGGGGTGTTCCAGATCAAGACTAGCCTCCCTGACACTCTTCCCTTTAACCCACCCTCTGACTGTCACTCAGACAGTTGAATTTTATAAATGTAAGCCTTTTGGAGTTCACGTAATGTATTAAACAAATGGAAAGAAGCATTGTTACTGATGTTTCTGAGTTTGTTTTTATTGGGTATTCTCCATGCAGTATAAATGACATGTTATCTATATTCTAATGGTCAGTATGATTATTCTCACTTACTATGGACGAGCGATTATAATCGACAAAGTTGAAATCGGCACGGTTTTTAGGTTGATCGGAAATTTCCGATCACAATGCGAATTGTTTGAGAATCGCGCAAATCATTATTACGTGCCCCTTTTCGCGCTTTCCCGCATTTTTGGGGGCCAGCAAATCACTTAGAGCATAGAGCAGGGTAGCTGGTGTCGCTCATGACAGTTATGTTTTATTTT
>JAODAL010030956.1:0-49172 GCA_025379985.1 Phyllomedusa bahiana | reverse complement strand
CCCCTTCCCCCCCCCCCCACCCCCCCCCCTCCTAGGGCACACCGCCCGGCTCTCTAAAAAAAAGGGCCAGGTAGGGGGTAATTGGTTGATTGCCGGGCGCTGACCCTATATATTTGGTAACGCCCCACAGTCCCCCCTGTACTTTGTGCCTTTTGGCCACAGAGAAAGTTTTTTAAACTGAGCCCCTTTGCCCTGATTACCGTGTACCAAACCTTCTCGCAACGCCTACGACCACGAACCTTTGCCGCCTGCCCTGATCTTACCCCCTTCACCGACTACACTTGTCTTAACGATTCGTCCCACGCTTAAACCTCGGCTGTCACCGCAAGCAATCTCGTCGGGGTAGCGCCCCTTGTGGGGTTTGGCTCGGGGAAAAACCGGGCCCTACTAACTCCGCCCCGGCGGGGCTTACCCATCGCTTGGGGGGCCAGTGGATCCACTACCATACCCTCAGGGGTGACCCTTTTGTTGCCAATTTTTTTAGACATTGATGTCTGTGTTTTGGGGAGTTTTTTGGAGGGCACACCAGATTTACCGTTAAAAAACAGTACACTGACAATTTACATTTATCAAAGTTTGTCCCATGAAAAAATATACTATTTAAAACAAAATTTTCAAAAAGTTAAAAGTAAACCACTTTTGGAGATACTCTGCATAAGTATTTAAGAAAAAAAAACTTATTTTAAAGGGGAAAGACTGTAAATTAGAATTGTCCACATAAAAAAGTCAGGTTTCTAGACCATTCTTTGGGTTGTATAAGGACTGAAATATGGACCATTTTTTAATTGGAAATTTTTTGTGGTGATCTTTTGGAGGTTTTAAAGCACAAAAAAGTGCTTTTCTAAACTCAAAACAAAGAAAAATGGGTTCCTTAGCAGTATTTTTGAGCGATTACGTTGGCTATCGACATGGGGCCTTAGTCGATAGTCGGCCCCCCTTAAATAAGGTTTTTCCGTGTCAAATAGTGGGATCATCTCCGATCCCAAAAAAAGTCTATGGGAAGCAATAACACCTTATTCTTAAAAACCCAAACGGGGCGGGAGAAGCTGGAATTAACACCCACAACAGCCCAAATGGGATACCTCCCAACACCTTGGGCCCTCAACACTTAGGCTAAAAAAAAGCCACAAAAAAAAAAAGTCAAAAACCCCATTCACAAACCCTTTTTCTGTACCACAGCATAAAAACCTTAAACCTGCATCACCCCCAAAAAAAAAAAGTGCCAAAGGCAGTATTATTTAAAACCATCATTTTCCCTTAAACTGACAAAAAAATTTTCCTGTCCGGAAATTGCAGCATGACCCAAAAAACCGGGGCAAAAACCCACCAGATTAAAAAGTCCCGGGAAAAAAAAGAAAATAGCCCTTTGAACCACCTTTTTTAGTTGAACTTGAAAAATTGACAAACCCTGTCCTGGACCTGCAAAAAAGCCCCTTAAAACCCTTCTGACCCCACAGTTTAAAAAGTGCCGGAAAAAGGAGTCTTTCAACCACCCTTTTTAGTTGAACGGGACATTAAACAAGAACTGTCCTACCTCAGTACCCCCCATTAAACCTGCCCACCCCCAATTAAAAATTGCCGGGAAAAAGGGAAACTTTTCAAACCACCATTTTAGTTGAACTGGACTTTGACAAACCCTGTCCTGGCCCTGCACAAAAACCCCATAAAACCTGTCTGACCCACAGTTTTAAAAAGTCCCGGGAAAAAGGAGCCCTTTAAACCACCATTTTAGTTAACGGACATTGCAACCTTCCTTTGGCCCGGGGAAGTATGACCCATTAAAACCTGCCCTGACCCCCAAAATTAAAAAGTGCGGAAAAAGGAGTTTTTCCCAACCACCATTTTATTTTGAACTGGCTTTGGGGACTATACCGTCCTGGGCCAAAAAGCATGCCCCCGGGGTTTGGTTTTTAACAGGGGGGTGGAAGACCCCCGGGGCCCTGGGCCCGGGTCATTTTTTAACACGCGGGTTAAAAGGGCCCTAAAATGACGCAGCAACGAAAACTGTCGTGTTTGAAGCAGATGGGGAAGGGGAAGGGGTGAGAACTCCAGCCTTCCTCAGTACACAAAAAACCCTGGGTAGCCCCTTTTTGCCCCTCCGGTTTTTGAATTTTTTTGGGCGGCCAATTGAGTTTCACTTGGAAAAATACTGGGGGTTTTAACGCCCCTGTTACACCCAGGTCCCCTTTTTTTCTTGGCATTCTTTTTATTTTACTCAACGGTTTTTTGCGGGAAAGGAAATGGCCCCTGTATTTTTGTTCTCTGTCCTTTTGCCCCCCATACTCCCATGCCCCTCTGAAAAACCCTACATTTTGGTCAATTTTCCTGTACCTCCCTTGTACAATTAAAGGGAAATTTTTTTTAACAGCTTTTTTGTACATGAAAGTTTTTTAGTATTTAAATTCTAGAAAAAAACCTTTTTTAAAAAAGGATGGAATCCCACCATTTTTTTTTTGGGTTTCTCTTTTTTTTTTAATTATACAAATGGGTTTTCTCAATACAGGGATTGATCCAAAATTTAAAGTTTCTTGCAAAAAAAATTTTCCCAAATTTTTTTGGCAAAAAATTGCCCCCATTATCATTTGTCCAAACCTATTCCTGTTTCGGGACAGCACCATCACCCCTTTTGAGCCACTCTTTGACAATTTGAAGAACAAATGCCCTGTTAAAAAACAATTTTTTTTTAAAATTGGGAAACCTGTAGTATCCCCCGGCATGTCAAAAGCAAAATCCCCCCAAAAATTAAAAACATGACCCATGGGGCCATTTTGGAAAAATTGTGAAAAACCCAAAAGTCTTTAGAAACAACTTTTTTTTTTAAATGGGCCCCGTAGTATAGCTGAAATGTCACGACAAATCCCTCCAAAATTAAAAGAAAGCCCCTTTTGGGGGCCATTTTTGGACAATTGTGAAGAAAAATGTCTGTTTAAAAACCCAACATTTTTTAAAATGGGAAACCTGTAGTATTGGCTTTTAAAAGAAGCATGCCCCAAAAAAATTATAAAAATAAACTTCCCCGGGCCCACGGTTAAAAAATTGTGAGGGAGAAATGCCACTTAGAAAGCCACTTTTCTTTTTTTCCAAAAAGGCCCATGATTAAAGCTTTATCTCACAGCAACATGACCCCAAAAAATTAAAAATTATGTTTTTTCCCACCCCACTTTTAAAAAAAAATTTTTGAGGAGAAATGGCATTTAAAAAACCCCAAAATTTCTTTTCCAAAGGCCATGTTTTATTGGCTGAAACTCACAGCAACATGACCCCAAAAAAATTAATAAATAGACTTCTCAGCCACTGTTAAAAATTGTGGGGCAAAAATGCCCCCAAAACCATTGCCCAATGGCGAAAAATTTCCCTAAAATGAAGTAAAAAAAAAGGGAATAGGTTTTTTGCCCATAAAACCCTTGGGTTTGTATTTTACAGTCTCCTCACAGCAAAACCAAAAATGAACTGTTGGGAATTTGAGAAAAAAAATTGCAGTAAAAAAGATCTTTTAAAAATAATTTTTTTCAAGAGGACCATTTTTTTTTTGGGAAAGGGGAAATTGTAATTTAGCCAGCAACAAAATTTCGGTGACCTGGGGCACTTGGGGCCACAACATCTTTCAGAGATCCATCCCTTAAATTCATCTTAAAGAAAGGTCAAAGGGTTTCCACTTTAAATCGGTGAAACCCCGGATCTTTTTGTCGTAATGACTCCTCCAGCGGGCTAAAGGGCCCGCTCAAAATTTTACCGGGCTGCTGGGCAGGACAACCCCTCTATGGCGGGGCGAGCCAGTTTGGGGCCATTGGGGCCTTTTTGGGGAATCCCCCAAAGTCTTTTGGGGCCCCGGAACACATACAAAAACACGGTGTTGAGACGCAATAAATCGTGCACCATGATCTTAAGCTGGTACTCCTGGGGTTGTATTGGGGCCCTGCATTGCATGCGGGTTTGGGGAGGGGGGTAAAAAAAGATTGGGCCCGAGGGGCACCCTTAGGCCCTTCCGCCACCTTGCCTGCGCTGCTTCTGCTGCCGCTTTTGGCAAATTTGGCACCCCACTGCTGTCCCCGTTTGCTTGGGGTTGTTCCCCTTTACATTTGAAAAAACTGAAGCAACCAACAGATTGTCTCCAAGGGTTTTATCAATTTTAACAAGGTCCCTTCCCAAATTTCCCGCATTTTTCTCTTAAATTTGGGGGGTTTGGGAAAGGAAATGCGGGGTTTTGTTTTTGTAACCGGGGGTTTCCCGAGGGTGGCCACCCAGAAACCCGTTGTTTATTTTTACGGGCCTTTAAAGCAAAAACATGTTGGGGAAAATAAGCAACCAAGCACTCATGTGAGAGATGGACCTTGTTTTTCCCAAACCACTGGGTTGGGGGCAAAAACAAACTGATCTTCCTCATCTTCCCCTCCGCCCTAAATTCCGCGCCAACCCTTTCCAACAGGGAAAGGGCTAACAACGGTTCAAAGGGAAAACCCCTCCTCCCCCCCTCCGCGCCTTTCCGGCACAGCTTCAACACAAAACCCCGACTTGCCTGGAAATGCACCCTGAGAGCCCGAGCCCCCAACCTTTTTTTTCTAGATCCCGGACCCCGAACCACTCCCTAATGAAGACCGAAGAAATTGGAAACGTTTGGGCCTTTTGGAATTTGGGCGGAGAAAAAGGCTTTCCCTGTCCGCAACCCTTTTCCCCTCCTCCCTTCCCCCCCGGCTGGCGGACCTTTTGTTTTCGAGTGTTCAAAGTTTTTTCCAGGGAAATAAGATCACCACAATGCTCCAAAGGGGGAAAAAGGAAATTTTCCCCACTGACCGTTTTTTGGGGGCTTCTTCAAAACCCCGGCAAGGGTGGTGCAGAGCTCTTCACCGCCTCCACACTCGGGGGCTTCACCCCCCCGAGGCCAACCGCGGGTTTTCGGGCCATTGTCACTTCTTTCTGCGAAAAGCATTGCGGGGCGCCCCCAATCGCTGGAGCATTTTGGAGGGGGGAAATTTCCAGCGTGTTGCCACGTCAACAAAGAGACGTTTTTACGGGAGGCCGAGCTGACGCTTCAACGCAGCCAGGGGGGACGAAAACAGGGGAACGAACGGGGGAAGGGGCAACTCAGACCTCGGGGCCTTTTTCAGCAGGCAGTCCCCAACCCCCGGGGGAGCTCTTTAGAAATTTTTTGGACGCCCGGGTTTAGACCCTGGGGCCCGGCAAGGGATGTGCTCCATCCCAACCCCAAACTTTAAAGGGGGGCCAGCAGATTTTGCCCCTTATCGCATACCACCTTGCCTGGCACAGGGGGGTTTTTTTTCACCCAGCCCGCGCTCGGTTTTCCCTTTTTCCCGGGGAGCCGCCCAGCTCCTGACCTGTGGGGGGGACGGTCTCCAAAAAATTTATTTCAAAACACTTGGGTTTCCCCTGGGCACGTGATTCCACCAGAGGACCCTTTTTGGGGAAAAAGCCCTCCCCCATCCCAGTGGTTTTTGGGAAAAGCGTGCGCCGAGCCTGAGAGCCACCGTCCCCCCCCCAGGGGAAAAATCCACCCGCTCACCCAGAGCTGTCCAAGAGATATAGCGGCCTTTTTGGGCCCTTGGGTTACTAGCCATTTTGTCGGGGGGTCAATGGGCTTTTTTTGGCCACAATGGGAGACAATGCGCTTGAAATTTTAGTGACACGGGCGGCCAGGGCCCGGGACGGCTTTTCTGGCAAAGAAAAATTCCTGCTTTGGGAAACTTGGGATTGGGGGGGGCAAGGGCCAAGGGGCCGTTGGGGGAACCCATCGTGTCCACCAGACGGGAAAGGGCAACATTTCCAAGGCCAAAAGCCTTTTGGGAATGCCGACATCAGCCCTTTTGGGTTTGGGGAAAGGTTTGGGTTAAAAAGGTTTTTCCTTTTTTTCCCCAAACCGGAAGGGCAGAAGGCTGGTTTCTAGACTGGCCCCCTGTAAAAAGGGGTTCAGGGGCGTCCAAAAACCGGGGGAAGGAAAGGGGGAGGAAAGGGTTTTCTGTTGGGGCGGGTAATTTTTGGGCAAAGGGGGAGGCTGAAGCGGAGGCTGATTCCTATCAAAACCTGAGAGACATGGACAGCTGAGGAACGCTTGGGTGGGGCAGAGGAGGAGGAGGCGGAGACCGAGGGTGAGAAAAGTGGTTGGAGGCCTGGGGCCCGGGCTGGCCTTTTTTGGACCAAATGGGTTCCCCCCCCTTTTCAATCAGGGATTCGCTGCATGGACTAAACCCTGGGTTTTGGGGGTTTTTTAACCCCCTTAAGGTTTCTTTCCTCTAAATTATGCTTTTACGGCAAAAGCGGCAAATGGGGCATCCCCGGGTGAATCAGAGGCTTGCTCAAAAAAAAGGGGGGAGGGAAGAGAGGTTCCCTTTGGGGCCTTTTTTACGGCGATAAGCGGGAAACGGGTTTTTTTCGCTGAAACCTGGCTGGCGGAATTTATAACAGCGGACTTTTGGGGACCGCCCTCCCCCTTTTTGGGCGGGGCCCGTATTGACAAATACCCCAAACGCTTCCCCCCTCACCCCCCTGATGAGGCCGGGGCGCAAGCAAATTCGCAAAAAGAAACCCCGATGGATCCGCAATGTCGTCATCATCAAACATCATTAAACAACACATTTGACCCTTTGGCGTCCTGACTTAAGCATCCAGAAGGGTGCGGGCTACAAGCAAGAGGGGCCCGCAAAGGCCCTTTGCCCCACCCCGGCCCCTGATTTTTTTCCAATTGACCGGCTTCCACTCCCCTCTGATGGATCATTAAAAATTTGGGGTCAACAACTAAATCCAAAGTCTTTATCTTTTAAACATGCCTTCCCGACCCCAAATGCATTTTTTCATCAAAGGGGGTTTTTTTTCAGACAATTTGGATTAAACCACAGTTTGGGGGGTATACGAGTTGACATTTGGGGTGCTTCAGTTGGACGGGTGCTGATGATGGCCCGATGAGGGCATTGGGGGGCCGTGACTTTGGGGGGACGAGGAAGGAAGACCCACTGGGTGCAGGTTGCATTAACCACTGAAGGACAGATTTGGGGACGCTGTTCGTTACTGAGATTCACAGGGGGCCCGACCCAGCAATTTAAAAAGGCCCCGGGGCCGGGCCCCCCGCAACAGACCCCCCCGCTGGCATGCGGTTTGTCGCCCCAAAAGGAAAAGGGGCACCCTTTTCCCCCGAAACCCCTACCTCCAGTGCTACCCCCCCTCTTTGCTCCTCTTTCCACCTGCAAACGCTCCATGTTCAAAAAAATAAAAATTTGAGAAGGGATGGGGAAAAGTTTTTTGGAAAAATTTTCCCTTTTTAAAAGACGGGGGAAATCACAAACTATTCTCAAAACCCTCTAATCAAAAAAAAAATTGCTGGATTCAAATTTAACTGCAAAAGGGGTCTCTATCAACAAAAATTGGGCTGGGGAAAAAATGGGAAAAAAAAAACAATCTGTTTGATTTCGTATAATAAAAACGTTTTTTTTTTTGGGACCTTTCAATTCACCTTTTGGTGACTATAAAATTTCTGTTTTAAGATTTTTCGTGCAAGCTCTTTAATTTTAAAAAAAGCGAAAGGGGTCAAAGGGCAAAAAGCACGTAACCCAAATGTTTTTCGGGTTTAAAAAAATGTATTTTTGATTTTTAATTTTAAAAACCCCCTGGTGACTAAAAAATTGCCCGGGTTTTTAATTTACGTGCAAGCCCGCGTCAATGAACAAAGCTGTAAATGCGCCAAAGCAAAAAAAACTATCTGTTAAGTTTTCGTATAAAACAAAGGAATTTTTTGCACCTTTCAATTCACCTAGGTTTGAAATATAAAAAAACTGTTATCCCAATTTAATTTCAAGGTGGATAATAGAACAAAGGTTGGAAAAAGGGTAAAAAAATTTAAAAATTTAAAACCCAACGAAATGTATACAAAAAAAAAAAAATGGAGTTTTGGGACTAACACAGAGAAACCCGCATTTTTTTTTAAAAAGATGTGTATCCAAATAAAAGTTTCAGGCTGCCCAATATCCAGGAAATATATCAATACCCAAAATTTTTAAAAATAAAGAAATTGCATTTCAATGTCACACCAAAATCCCCGGTTTAACTTTATCCATGTTCTTTAAAAAGAAACTTGTCTGTGTTTGCCCGCGGGGCCCCCCCCCTTTTGCCCCCCCGTGGGCTTTAATCGGTAGATCTCTTTTAAAATTTTCTACCTAACTACAAAAAATCTTTTCCCCCCTCAATCTAACTAAATTGTAAGGATCACAGCTAATAGTAAGGTTTCCCCTGTGGGAGAAATTTGAATAATTTCGCCGAGCCCGTTTTGGCCACAGGCAGAGCTCCGACCACTCCTTGAAAACCTTTTAGAGACACTGGGCTGAAAAGGAAAAAGCTGTTTCTAAGTAAAACGAGGGCCCTTTGATTTTTTCCCGCCCAAACGCAACCCTACCCCTTTCCCCGTCAATTTTGACCGCACACACATCTCCCCTTTCTCTTTTTGTAATCTGAAATTTTCTGGCCGCCAAAATTTTCAGGAAGCGCGGGAAAATGGCGCATCTTAAAAATGAAAACCCCAGATTTTTTCCCCTTTAAATTATAGCATGATCTAAAAATTTTCAATCCCATAAAAACCTTGCCGATTTCAACTTTGTCGATAAAAAACGTTTAAACCCAACAACGTAGCAGTTCAAAAGGGCCCTTGTCGGAACCAAGGGTTTGGGCTTTTAAAAAAAAGGGGGTTTAAAAATTTGGGGTGGGGCTTTTAAAAGTAAGGGAAAAAGGGGTTTGCTTCCCAAACAATTTTTTTTGATTTTTCAATATTAGGCTACATAAAATATACACAATTTATTGATTACATGGCAATCGCCCATAACATTGAACTGTGTTGATATTACCCTTCCAAAAAATAAGCATTTTTTTTTACCAACCAAGCCATGCCCTTCGGGGCTGTTTTTCTGGAGAAAAACCTTACTCCACATTTAGTTGGGGTTGTGACATGCCCAAAATTTCTTTAGGAAAGATATTCAGAAAAAACATTAAAATTTTAGCTGGGGAACTCAAAAATCACCAAATCTAGAGTAAATTTTTGTTTTTAAAAATTAAACTGTAATCAACTACCCTTAAAAGGGTTTTCCCATCTCGTAGGTTTGATTCGGCCTCAGAGAATGGGGAATTGACCATGCTTGCACACGGCCCCCGTTTCAAAATTTTTATGGGAATTCCAAAATAATCCCCAAAATGCTTGCTTGACTTTATTCGAAATACCCATAAAAATTAATGGAGGAGAGCGGCGCGAGCACAACCATCTACTTGTTCTCTGAGGCTGGCTCATAGCAAAAATATTAGCGGGCCCCAAAAAGGAATTTATGGAATGGAAAACCCCTTCGAAACAAGATGAGAGGTAATTCTAAAAATTTTGGGGTACCAAAAAGGGTTTTCTAATCGCCAAGATTTTTTAGAAAAGGGAAAAAAGGTTTCAGTTTTAATGAGGTGGTAAAAACTTACAAATATTTGGTCAGAGGTAATTTTTGATTCCCCTATAAAAAATATTGCCATGAAATGAGCAAACCGCCCAAACCCAAAAAACACTAAAAATGCAATGCTATCAAGATACGGGTTTGTTTTGAAAAAGGGGAGTACAAGAATGAAGATTTTTTTTAGCTTATTTATTTTTTCAGGGGGATCCCTTTTTTTAAAAGGCTAAAAAAAAAAAAAAATTCGTTAAAATACATTGAAAAAGAAATTCTGTTGGTTTTGGGTCTCTTCATCAGGCAGGAGTAAACTTGAAAGCTGCGTTTATCATAAATTTTTCTTCTTTTTAAACCCTTTAAAATTTTTTTAAAAACACAAAATTGCAAACTTTTTTTATTACTGAAGAACAATAAAACTTTTTTTTAACTGGCTAGCACAATAACAAACTTTTTCTCTCTATAGAGAAATTCCCAAAATATCTTTTTTAAATTTTTTTTCATTGACCTATATGCCAAATATGGGCAACTTATGTTCCATATTATTGAAAATTTCTAAATTTATGATATTGTCATGTTGAAGTATATAAAACACACTTGGGAAAAGGACAAAAAAAACCCAAAAAAAAACCCCTTTACTTTTTTTCACTCTTTCTTTCATTGCAACTTTTTGGGGTAAGACCCCAAAAGTTAATTTTTTGCCATTAATGTACACCCCTGCCCCCCCCCCCCGCCCATTTTTAAAGGAAAAAACAGAAATTTAGATATTTTTTGCAAATTTTTTTTTAAACAAGAAAAACTGAAATCTGTACCTTTTTTTCCATAAGTTTTTCAGCCCCTTTGCTTGGACCATTTTTTTAACTCAAAAGCTGTCCATTTCCATCTGATCCTCCTTGAGTTGGTTTTTACATCTTCATTAAGGCATTTTCTTTTTAAAATTAAACGATTGGACTTTTTAGGAAAGGCACACACCGTCTATAAAAGACCTCTTTACCCACAGGGGTTTTTGTCATAGCAAAATGAGAAACATAAAGGTTTCTAAGGAACTGCCCAAGGAGCCAAAAACAAAAATCGGCAGGGCACAAATCGGGCCCAAGGTTACAAAAAAATTTTTCTAAAAGCACTCAAGGTTCAAAAGAGCACAGGGCCTCCATAAACCTTAAAGGGAAGAATTTTGGGATGCCCCGAACCTTCCTCCACCTGGCCATCCACCAAACAAAAGAAAACGTAGGAGAAGGGGCCAATTTTAGAGAGGAAAAGGGAAAGGGCCCCCAAAGATCTTTTGTGGCAAAACTCCAGAGTTTCAGAAAAGGGGGATGGGAGAAATTTTCCACAAAGTAAAACTATCACTGCCGCCCCAAAAAAGCCCCCCCGTGGCTTTTATGGCAGAGCGGCCGCAGAAGCCTCTCCTCCGTGCAAGACTTGAAAGCCTATACCCCTGTGAAAAAAAACACATGAAGGACCCCCAACTAAGAAAAAAAGATTCTTTTGGGTTTTGTGAATAAGATTGAAAGTTTTGGGGGGAAAAATTCAAAGGGGTTGGAAAAACCGGGTGCCCCTGCCATTCCCCGCCCAAAAAAAACCTAAAAATTGAAAAAAGGTGGGGGGCAGAAATAAAGCTATGGGGGTTTTTTTCCCAGCTGCCTTGACCGACACGGGGCCCCCAAACGGAAGGAGAGTGAATGGGGCCAGGTACAGAGATATCCGGGAAAGAAAACCTCTTCCAAGTTCTCGGGACCCCCCGACGGGGCGAAGGTTCTTTTTCCAAAAGAAAATTAAAACCCTAAGCACACAGGAAAAAATAACAAAGCAGGGGCTTCAGAACAACTCTGTAAACCATTCTTGACTGGCCCATCCAGAAAGCCTGAACAAAACCCTAATTGAGCATCTCTGGGGGGATTTGAAAATGGCTGTCCCCCAAAGGGTTCCCCCCAACCCAAACCTGATGGAAACGGGAGAGGATCTGCAAGGAAAATGGCAGAGGATCCCCAAATCCAGGTGTAAAAAAACTTTTTTGCTTCTCCCAAGAAGACTCATGGCTGTAAAAACTCAAAAAGGGGGGCTTCCCACCCCAATACTGAGCCCAAAGGGCTGAATACTTAAGCCCCTGTGATATTTCAAAAATTTTTTTTTGTTTAATTTAAAAAATTCAAAAATATCTACATTTCATTTTTTTTTTCCTTTTAAAATCGGGGGGGGGGGGGTTTCAAGTGAACCCTTAATGAACCAAAACATTTTTAAATTTTTTGGGTCTTATCAAATGGCTTTCAAAGAAAAAAGAGTGAAAAAATTTAAAAGGTTTTGAAACTTTCCGATGGTTTTTTTAAAATATACCAAAAAGCTAGCCCTTTAATAAAAAACAAGCCTTTACAAATATTTTTTTTTCATAATTTTAATTTTGTTCCCAAAATACAATTAAAATTTAAAAAACGCCCAAAAAAAATTTTTTAGAAAAATTTAAAAAGCATTAAAAGATGATATGCTGTGTTGAGAGCTAATTTTTTAATGTAAAAAAAAGTACAAACAAAATATAACTTTTATGTTTTACTTAAAAAAATCAAACTCAGAAACAACATTGTATTTCAATGTTGGCGATATAAACGTAAAAAGCTGTACAAAAACTGTAACCTCTGTTTTGGGTATAAATTTGGGGATCGAAAAACCCAAATTCCAGCAATGGGGGACCACAAAGGTTTCTTACTGAAGACAATGATTGAAATGGAAAACTTAAAAAGGGTTTCCCCCCCCCAAAAAAAATAGTGGTTTCAAACAAGGGGGCTTTTTTTTTACCCACTTGTTAATTTGGGGCAAATCAAATTTAAAAAAAGGGGACGTCCAAGGGTTAGATTTGGGCAAAATTTTTATAGTAACCCGTATATTTTTAGTTTTTTTCGTGGGAACAAACCCCTTTAAAACTAGGAGGCATCGTATTTGTTCCCCTTTAAATGGGTTTAAAAAATATTTTTACCCCTTTTTTTTTTCCCTTGCAAAATTTAAATTTCCCTAAATAAAAAAAAATAAAAAAAAAAAAAAAAACCCCCGAGGAAGGGTTGTCAAGAGGACCATTTTTCTTCAAAGTTTTTGCATCTCTTTAAAAATCTTTCCCCCATAAAGGGAAATAAAGCAAACCCCTAAACGGGAAGTTGGGCTTCCCGCAAATGGACTATGCATATCCCCGGCGATCGCGCGGGCCTTTTTGGGCGACCGCGCCGATCGCAACATGGGACCAGCGGTTAAAAATTTCCCCTAACTTCATGCCCCCTCACCCCCGCCAAGTGAGCTCGGCCGCGTGTGAATTTCCACCCCCATTTCCGCAGTCTTCATGGCTGGATAAGAAGCCCCAGGGAGGAGGGGTGGCTCCTCCTGCCTGCTCCCCGGGGGCGGGCCCCACAAGTTGGGGGCACCCATCTCCAAACCCGAATGGCCACGGGGAAATGAACGGCCCTTTTTGGGGCATCTTGGGTGTCCCCCAATTTCCAATTTCCCAAAAAATTGGGGCATGGAAACCCGGTTTTTTGCCCTTGGCGACCAAACACATTTCTTTGTACTGGGAAATGGCCGCCCTTTTAACACAATCTGAATGTTGATTTAAAAAAGAAAAAAGGGGAAAAAAAGTGAAAAAAATTTAAAAAAAAAATGTCAAAAGTGAAAAAAAAGTAAAAAACAAACACAAAAAAAAAATTAAAAAAAACAACCCCCCCTTTTTCCCCCCTTTAAAAAAAGCCAAACCCCAAAAAAAAATCAAAAAATAAATAAATACCCCTATTTTGGGAACGCCCAAAAAGTTTCGTAACACCCACACTATAAAAACTTTCCACTTAAAAAACCCGGGCGGTGAACGTTGTAAAAAAAAAAAAAAAAAAACAGTCCCCCGAAATTTCGATTTTTTGTACTCCCGCGCACATAAAATGGGAAAAAAAAGCGATCAAAACCAAATAAATGCCAAAAATTTTTTTAAACCAAATTTAAAAATTCAGTTTTATCCTGCAAAAAAAAGGGCCTTATATGGGCTCTGTATGGGGAAAAAAAAAAAAGTTAAGGCTCTCCGAAATACATGATGCCCCTAAAATTAAATTTTTTTACATAAAACCTTTTTTTTTAAAAGTGCTTTAAAAATTAAAAAAAAATATATAAATTTTTGGGATCGCCATAAACCCTATCGACCCCCAAAATAAAGCTAAATGGTCAGGAAACTGCACCGGGACGGGTGTTTAAAAAAAAAAATAAAAAAACCAAATAAAGGGTTGCAAAATTTTTTTTCACCCGCCCCTTTCCCAAAAAAAAAAGGATTTTAAAAATGATCAAAAAAATTTTTGTAACCCCAAAAATTTTATACCAAAAAAAACAATCAACCTTCCCCCCTAAAAAAGCCCCCCTAAAAGCTCCGTACAAAAGAAAAATAAAAAATTATGGCTCCTCAGACTATGGCCCAAAAGCAAAAAAGTGTTTTTTTCCCTTTTTTTAATAAAAGTGGTTTTTTTTGTGTAAAAGCAGTAAAACATAAAAAAATATCAAATTGGATATCGCTGTAATCGTATCGACCGTCTGAAATAATACAATTTTTCATTAAAAGCACCCGGTGACCGCTGTTACCCAAAAAAAAAATAAAAACACAAACCCGGAATGCGGGATTTTGTTTAAATTTCCTCACAAAAACCTTAATTTAAAAAATGATCAAAGCGGGATAAGCCCCCCAATTTAAAGGTACTAAAAAAAAATATCCAAATAATCCCACCCAAAAAAAAACCCTTATTAAACTCCGTATACAAAAACAAAAAAGTTATTGCTATCAAACAGGACAACATAAAAAAACCCAATTTTTTTTAGACCTATTTTTTATTTTGGGAAAAGTAATAAAACATAAAAAAACTAAATAAAAAACTATATCTTTTCAAAAGTACCAACCCCCTTTGTAAAATTTTCCCGTCCCCTTTTTTACTTTCCTTTGGGGAACGCGTAAAATTAAGCCCAAAAAAACAAAGGCTGAATTTCGTTTTTTTTCCCCCATTTTCATAGCCCAATGCAAAAAAAAAAAAAAAATTTGGGAAAAAATGTTGGCACTCAAAATGTACAATACACCCCTAAAAAAAGAAACAAAGAGGCGTTTCTGAATCCAAAATTTTGGGGGGCTTCTTGGGAAGGTTTTCCCCCGTTTTTTTCTGGTACTTTGGGGGGTTTGCAAATGCGCCAATGGGCCCCCCCCAAAAAATTTGGGTTTCCAAAAACCCAAAAAACGCCCTCCAAAACCCCGTTTTACCCCCCGCCAATGCGCCCAACCCGCAGGTTTTACACCCACCTTTGGGTATTCCCGAACTTGGGAAAAAAATTGCATTTCCCCGGTTTTGGGGGCTTTTTAAACCCGAAAGCCCTTTTGGGAAAAAATTAAACATTTTCACTAAAAATGAAGAATTTAAGGGGAAAAAAAAAAATTTTTTTATTTTCACAGCCTAAAGGGTAAAAATTTTTGTGAAAAACACCTGTGGGGGTGATATGCTCACTAAAAACCCCGGATATATTCCTTAAGGGGGGTAGTTTCCAAAATGGGGTATTTTTTAGGGGAAATTTAAAAAAATTTAAAAACCCTTTGGGTGTCGCAAACCGAAATTTGGGCCCCAAAAAAAATCGAATAAATGAGACCCCCAGATTCCCTTAGGGCTCCCTTTCCCATTTTGGGGGTTGTGGGTTTAGGCCCCAAAAAATACACCAAGGGGCACATATGGGGGTATCTCTGAAAAAGGCAAATCTGGGGGGGGTCAAAAATTAAGTTGCATATCCCCTGATCACATTTACCCTATTTTGTGAATAATTTTAAAAAAATTGAAAAAACTGCAAAAAAAATGAAAATTTTTTAAATTTCACTTTCCCCTTTGCTTTAATTCCTGTGAAACACCTAAAGGTTTAAAAAACTTCCTAAATTTGGTTTTGGGAAAAACTTTTTAAGGGGGGTAAAATTTTTGTAATTAGGTCATTTATTGGGGGGGTTTTTAACATACAGTCAATCAAAATCACGTTGGAACTGGACTGGGTTTCCAAAAAAAAAATGTATAAATTCACATTTTTTGTTTTAAAATTTGAAAAATTTCTACTAAAATTCTAAAACCCCCCTAATTTTTGTAAAAAAAAAAAGACATTTTAAAAAATGATGCCAAACTACAGCAGAATATGAAAATGCTAGTTATAAAACCCATTTTGAGTGGAAAAACTATCTGTCCCTTTCAGCAAAAACCTTTTTTTTAAATTTTAAAAATTTTAAATTTTTCAAATTTTTCAAAGAACCTTTTAAATTTTTTCACAAAAAACAAGCATTTTTTGACCAAAATTTTTACTATCCTAAAGCACAATGTTCCACGAGAAAACACTCTCTGAATCACATAGAAAGGTTAAAGTTGAAAAAAATTTTTCTCACAAAAGGGACACTTTACCATTTTAAAAATTTGGGGGCTCTGGGCAAAAAGGGCCCAAAAATGGGTCCCGGGAGTAAGGGGGTTTTTAAAAAAAAAAATAAAAAAAAGATTTTTTTAAAAAAGAACAAAGTCCCGTTTCATAAGGTCCCAACTCTGGGTAATTTTTTGAAAAAATAACTATTGTATTGGACCAATTTTATAAATTTTAACTCAACTTTTGAAATTTCGATTAACCCTCTGTTCTTTTTTTTTAATGGATTTAATTTAAAGGGGTTTTTTTCACAAATTTGTTCACAGATTAAAAAGGCAGCTTTTAGACTTCCCCCTTCCTGTTTTTCTGGCTGTGGGTGGTTCTATAGCATTGATTGTTATATTGACTTTGCTCTTCCTAGTTTAGCCTGTTATAGTGAGATGACTGCAGGAATTGTACTCTGTAAGTAAACAACACTACTGGCCTCCCAGGAGTGAAAACAAATCCCTTTAAAAGGTAAACAATCTAATCTTGTTAGAGATAAAGACTTTTTTCACTCCAACCATGGTGATGTCACTCCCTGCTCTCTGTATAATCAGGAATGGAGATATGGATGGTAACTTTTTGGCACTAATGTGTCAACTCCTGACCAGTTATATCAAAAGAACAATGTGTTTAGAAAAAGTCTTCAATTACCTGTCTCAACATGTTGAAAACTAATCATTGTAGTGAGAAAACCCCTTTAAGTGTAATGTGTAACTTTTTTTTGTGCTGGGACACAAGGTCCTCCAACTCTTGTGCTACTTATTGTAAATTTTGTTGCTTTTGAAGAGGGATTGTTATAAAGGTTACTCAGAAGATACATTTTTCATAAGCTTAATAGAAACCAAAATGGGGCTTCTACTTCATAGTTTACAGCAATCAATTTCTTTATATAGGCTGTGATGGTCTACTCACATCTGGACACCCTCCTGGGCCATCCTGGGGGTATTTCGCTCTGAGATCGCCGTTCTGGTTAAACGGTTGGCACCTCCGTAGATTGCACTCCAACACAAGCTTTCGTTTAAGACTGGTCTCAACCAGCTTTAATAGGCAGGATACAAGAAAACAAACACATAAAACAAATCCCTCGGCCATCTGGCCACTAACTAAACATGTAAACAGTCCCTCTCTATATGTGGTATGGACCTAACGTCCAGCACCAGAAAAACACAATAGTACAGCCACCAACTGTACAGGCTTTCCTCAAGCCTGGGGGGTAAGAGCCTCTTCCTTGGCTCAGTGTTGCTCCAATCTTCAGGCAGCAAAACCACACCCCCTGATAACCCTGAGCAGCAGGCTTTTATAGGCCTCCAGGGCTATGCCAAAAACCTGTCCTGGAACACGGGGAGTAGACACCCACCCAATACATTGTCTACTCCCAATAAGAGCCGACCCAGAAATAGCTATAGACGGCTGCCAACCGCATACTGTGACTGAAAGCATAAATGGATGGCTCTTATCCCACCAAGGCAAGCTACCCTTGGTTGCGTGTTGCTTGTGGATCTTCTGTATAGCTCCACTCAGTGGCAGAAACATGTGACTGGGTGCAGTCACTCTGCCACATAGACCCCCCTTTGATAAAGGCCGTAGGTCTTTTTCACCTCATACAGCCTTCCTCCAGGCTCCTACTTTGGGGAAACATCTTCCCTACATATTCAGGGACGGAGACAACATTTTCAACATACCGCTCAGCCGTGGGCTTATACCCAGCACTCATCCCACAATCGGCAACATACGTTTTTTAGCCACTACCTACAGGTGGCACAATCCATGAACATGCTGCAGCACAAATGGCCCCACATTCAGCATGCCAGCTAGCATTCCTAAAGTCTCCATTGACAACCTCTAGGGAAGCTTTTTCATACAATAATTCAAAGGGTGAAAACCCCGTATAGGCTTGGGGAACTTCCGTGACCGAAAATAGCAAGTAGACGGCTGCCAAAGCATACTGTGACTGACAGCATAAATGGATGGCTCTTATCCCACCAAGCCCAGGTAACCTTGGTGGCATGTTGCTTGTGGATCTTCTGTATAGCTCCACTCAGTGGCAGAAACATGCGACTGCCTGCGGTCGCTCTGCCACAAGGCATAAAATTGAAACATTGGCCATAAATAAATTACAATTTCCCACTTTCTGAGTGGAATATTAACGGTCTTTCTACCTTCATTACCGATGTTGTGTCAAACATTGTATGGTCTTTGGAGGTCTATGAACCTGGCACATATACCTCACCAAAGAAAGAAACTAGGAATATTGTCCAGCAGCATCCGAATGATATATTGTTCCCAGCAACTCTAACACCTAAAATCAATCACCAGATCAAGGACTACTTAGTCTGCCATGGTCATCACAGAATAATCTTTTTCACAATCATAACATATTTTTGGTGACCGTGTCAGCAAAGAATTCCATTAGTGCTGCACACTCATGACTTTTGGATATGGGATGAACCCCGCTCTAACTAGTACCCAGTTTAAACCCAAGAATAAATGCACAAACACATTCTCCTTTGGTGTCGAATGGCCACAGCTTTATTAAAACCATATAATTAAAAAAAAAATGGAAGGAGTCAGGTGGAGTGCTAGACAATTGTGTGATATTCCCAGCTGTCTGACATGCAGCACCCGGCCAGACAGCAATAAAGGGGCGGCACGCTCTGGCTGCCATTCTAGCAGAGCCAGTACACTTTAGGGGCACCACTGACCCTACTGAAGATCCTCACTCCTGATTAACCACCGTGCCCGCCCCTGGATGCCATTACCATTATACCATCCTTAAGACTGGCCACTTCCAAAGCTCAGCCTCTTCACACCATGAGATTTAACATCCTCTATTAGTTAAAATTAGTCCACCATAACTTGACCTCCCAACTTCCCCCTTTACTCCTGAACCACCACGGGAAAAGGCCCCTTTGACACCTTAAGGGCTCAAACCCCCCCAAAATGCCCAAATATCCAAACCCAAAATGACCAAAAAGAATTTTTTATTTTGCCCGGGAAAGCTACCTACAAAAGTCACCTTTCCTTTGGCCTTTAAAAAACAAACCCCCATAAACAATTTGGGAAGGGGTTAATTTAAAGTATGAAAACCCCAGAAATTCAAATTTGGGGGCTGCGATCCATTAGTCAAGGTTTCAATACTCAAGTGACACAGCTGTAGCTTTTTAACCCAAATAGGGGGAGCCGTAACAGGACCTAACAGAAAATTCATAATTTGGGGAAAGCTTTGTATGTGAGCTCAAACATCCCCTCACAATGATGATCATCAAGCTATCAATTAATTTTTTTACCCCCTTAATTAAAAAAATTTAAAAAATACCCTGACCAGTCGGGTTTTATTTTACACTTTCCACCCTTTCAATGCCCCCAAAAATCTTTCCCAGCAATAGAAAAAGGGATATTTCCGGACTCCAGAAAGCATACATTTTTTTGGGTAAGCCCAAAACCAACTTGCTCCCAAAAACCCCAAACAGCTTTACTATGCACCCAAAGGCCCTGACTACTAACGACAAAAACATTAACTGAAAAAAAAGTACCCAAAAGAAAAAATTGCTTCATCCCCAAGCTATACGTAAACAAATTTTAACTATGTTTATCCACCATTTAAAAACAACAAGCTATTAAACGAAATGACAGATAGTTGGGCCCAAAAAAACCAACCCGGGTTTCTGTTCATCTTTTTGAAAGAGTAAAAAAATTGAAATGTACAACATTGCGCCTGACATTCCTAAACCCATTGCCAGTCACTTTTTTTAAACCTCAAAAACCTTTAAACCCCAAACCCGCGCAGTTTTGGCCCTAAAGGGCCCCCAGACCCTCTCCACCCCCTTGGCCTTTTAAACCCAGACCCAAAAGGACCCCCTTGAAGAGACCAACACGGTCCCTCTGGAGAACAACCCCCCAATTAAAACAGAGTCACCCCCACGTGGTCCCCCAAAATTTGCTTGTTTGTTACCCCTTTGACGTCCATAATCCCTTAATGACAAGGCGCAGTCGGGTTTCCCCATTCTTTTGCCGGGGAAACCCAAAATTGCTTTGCTAGCTGCGGGCCTACACCATTTTGATGCTCCCTTTTTCCCCGATTGGTTGCTTTGCGTATAGCCGATAAAAGGGTCTTATGTGATAGTTGATACCCTTGTCCTAGTAAAACCATAAGGGGAGCTGAGCATACATAAAAAATAACAGACCACCTGTTTGCCAAAAAAAACCTTTCCCAAAAAATGGGTCCTTGAAGTTACTATCACTTAAATTTAAAATTTTTTCCCCAGCGGCATCCCCCAACAACAAATTTACAGATTTAATTTTTTTTTTTTTTTTTTTGTATTTTTTGTTTGTTTTTTGCCACGTAAATTTTTTCTCCTCACCCCCCCCCCAAAGCCATAACTCTTTCCTCTATAAACAGGGGGAGGGCGGGGGAGAAATAACTGCAATGCTCCTTTCTCAATCACGGAGCATTTCCCCCCCAATGAGCACATCTACCCATCAGGAACCCCCATTTTCAAAATGATCATTCCCAAATGGCAAAATTGTGAGAAACCTCAAGGAAACCCTAATTCACATATGCAATTTTTGAAAAGGATTCAAATTTTAAAACATAGAAAAAAATGTAAAACAAACCACTTTGCAAAATTAAACCCCAAATTTTTAAAAAACTGTGGCCCCTATCTAACTAAAATTGGGGAAAATGCCCATCAGTATATAAGCAGAGCCCCGTGACGCTATCTTTGGGTTTATTGCCACTAGAAATAAAAAGGGAAAAATTAAATAAGAGCCCTGT
Organism: Phyllomedusa bahiana; assembly: GCA_025379985.1. Classification (NCBI taxonomy): domain Eukaryota; kingdom Metazoa; phylum Chordata; class Amphibia; order Anura; family Hylidae; genus Phyllomedusa; species Phyllomedusa bahiana. Next base: position 28,565 of record JAODAL010030956.1, on the reverse strand, counting down.
AATTTTTCTTGTTCTATGCCACCCTAAAAGGGGGAAGGGGTCCCTTTAAAATAAAAAAACTTTGGGGCCCATATCAGTACTCCCCAACCAATTTTCCCCAACTGGCTCCAGGCACCATAAACCCCCTCAAGGGGGGCCCAAGCACCGGGGGCGACCAAACCCCTAAGGGTTTCAAAACAACCCTTACCCCCGGGCCCTACTCCAATGGCTCGGAGGCCCCAAAAAAAACCGTCTTGCTGGCTCCACCCTTTTTTTTCTCTCCAGGGATACCCGCCTGGAAAAACCCACCCCCGTCCGATCGCGCAAACGTTAAAAACCCCAATCGGGTGCTAAGGGGACCTTTGGGGACCAAATCCCCAAAAGGGAAAAAAAAACCATTACCCCCAGCCGCATTCCCCTGGCCCCGGGGGCCCCAAAAAACCAGCTCGTGGCTTTAAACCCCCCCTTTTTTCTCCCCGGGGTACCAGCCTGAAAGAGCCCCCCCTTCGGCCCGATCTCTTTTTTTTTTTTTTTTGGGGAAATGGAAAAACCCTTTCCAGGGTCTTTGGGGCCTTACCATAGTCGCCAACCCCCCCAAGGACCCCCCCAAGAACCCTTTGTACCAAGGTTTTGTATGCGAAACTGAAAGGGGGAAAGGGGGTCTTTGAAGCTAAAAGATCTGTTGAATTTTTTTAAACAATGCTCTGAACACCCTTTCCCCCCAACCGAAATTTTTCCCCCGGCTCGGAGGCACCAGAAAACCCCCCATTGTGTCGGTTTTTAACCCGCAGCTCGCTGGGACACCAACCCCGCACGAGCCTCCCCCTACCGCCCCCCCCACACCACCAAAAGGGGAGGGACCATCACCATGATGAAACCCCCCAAAACACCAAAGGGTTTAAAGGGCCAAAATCCAAAAAACCCCTCCTCGCCTAATTACAGCAAGGGTTATATGCCACTGAAGGGGAAAGGAGGCCTTTTAAAACGACCACGAAACTGGCGCCCTTATATCAATGCTTGAACCTTTTTACCCCTGCTGCTTTTCAACCCTTTGGTCAAGGAACCATAAGCCCCAATTGCCCGTATGCAGGGAGCCATGGGTGCCCCCCTTTTTCCCCTGTCCCCCGGGGGCACGTCTGCTGTAACTTCGGGGTCTCTCTTGTGCTGCAGGGGCCCGCCCCCCTGCCGCCCGTGACGGGCATCCGGCCCCCATTGGGGGCCCTTTCCGTTCCAAGCCCCATGGGCTCCACCGATGCGCTCTTGCATGTTTTGGGGCGGCTCCCGAATGGCAAAGTTAACCTTTGGCTCGCCGGGGCCCCAAACCCGCATGGCCTCACCAAAAGACGCCAGACCCCCCCATGGGGGGCCATCACCGTGATGAAACCCCAAAATATTATCCACCAACTTCCCAAAGGGCCCCCTCCAACCATTTCAGCAGTGTTAATTTTTTACAGACAAAAAATACTATGAGTCACCTGCATATGACATTTTTTGTTTTCCCCCCGTGAATAAAAAAAGGATTTAGGCCCCCCAGACTCCCTGTAGAGAAGGGGGGGCTGATTTTTCCCTGTTACACAGCAAAGGGTCACCATACACCCCTGAGGTAAAGCTTATTTACGAACACAAAACCATAAACTAAAAAGGGTAAAAAATGCCCCTGTACAAAACGGGGCATAACCTTCCTATTTATGATTTAATCTGCGTGATATCACTAATCACAATACTAGCAGGGGAATATGCCCTGTACATAGCAGGGCAGAATACAGCCCTGAGAAAAGGTTTTATACCCGATCACAACCCAAAATTGTAAGATGGGAAAAAATCCCCTGTAAATAATGGGGGCAGTAACCCCCTACTTATGATTTTTCTGCTGTGATATAAAATACAAAACAAGGGGGTAAAAATCCCCTGTAATGCAGCAGGGTCGGTATTCAGTCCTTTTTATGAGTTCATTTGCTGTGATATCACTAACCAAATACTAAGCAGGGGAAATAATGCCTTCATAGCAGCAGGGTCAGTATACATTCTTGTGATAGCCTGGGTCAGTTACAGCACGTGAAGGTGAATATTACAACCCCCCACCTTATTAAAAAGGGAGAATAAACCCTGCCCCCCACAATATTTACACCCACACAAGGTCATTCCCCAGCACGGGTTGTCTTACAGTCACTGCAGTACTCCCAGCCTCCTCAAGACCCTCATTTGTATTCCCTCCCCCTCGACTGCCTTCTCTCACCTCCCCCAGCCCGGACCCCCGCCCCACATAGAGAGCTAGAAAACCCCTAATTAAGGTACATGTTTTTAAAAACAGCAAGCTAAGAAACCCTGCATGTGAGGGGGGGGGAGCGTCATCCCCATGTGTACATGAATTCCTTTAATAACCCATTACAATCAGCTTGTTATCAATGTGTTCTTTATGAGGTGAGGAACCCATAGTTGCCAATTTTGAAATGAAAAAAGGGGGAACCCTTTTGTGGGCCGCTGAAAAAAAATTTTGCATGGACCCCCCTTTGTGGTTGACCCCCCTTTTCAAAAAAGCCCCACCCACTCCCCCCCTAAGCATAACGGTTTTGGGAAAGAAAGCCGGTAGATGCCCTTATAGCCAGGTAGTACCCCCCCAAAACCCAGGTGTGCCCCTTACAGGCCGGTAGGGGGTGCCCCATTTTTGCCAGGTGTCCCCCCATTTTTTGGCCGGGTAGTCCCCCTTCTTTTAGAGGTATGCCCCATCGTTTCCAGGTGTGCCCCCATCTGTTAGCCGGTAGTCCCCCCATCTTTTGCCAGGAAAGTGCCCCTTGTTGCCGGGTAGAGTCCCCTCTGTTGCCAGGTGTGCCCCATCTGTTAGCCAGGTAGTCCCCCCCATCTGTTACCCCATAGTGCCCCCTTGTTGCCAGGTAGATGTCCCCCCTTTTTTGCCAGGTAGTGCCCCATCTGTTAGCCAGGTTTTTGCCCCCTTTGTTGCCAGGTAGTGCCCCCTCTGTTGCCAGGTAGTGCCCCATTGTTGGGGGTAGTCCCCCCTCTGTTCCCAGGTAGTGCACCCTCTTTTCAGGTGTGCCCAATTGTTCCCAGGTGATGCCCCCATTGTTGCCGGTGTGCCCCCATTGTTCCAGGTAGTTGCCCTTCTGTTAGCCAGGTAGAGCCCCCTAAAGCTAATAAAAAATAAAATAAAAAAATCCACTTCCCTTACCAGGCTCCTGCAGAGCGGCCGCCCCGGGGACGATCTCCTCAGCGGCGCGGGGGGGAAAGTGAGAGCACCGGCGCACTCCCCTGCGGGCGTCACTTCCCCCTGGCCCCAGACCTGTATGTCGGGCCCCCGGTGAGGACAACAGGGGGGGAGGAGGAGGGAGCGATCCCTCCGCCCCCCCTGACAGTGAGCCCGGGGGGTGACGGACGCTGCGGCCGCTTCACCCCCCTGTAGGAGCGGTCCGGGGGCGCAAGAGTAGCGCACCAGCGCTACTCTTTGGCCGGGGGTAATTTAAAGGCCCCCCCCGGGCCGCAGGCGGCGGGAGGGGGAATGCCAAATCCCCCCGGGGGGGCGGGAGGGGACCCCAAATGGGGGCCCCCCGCCAAAAACGGGAGATTGGCTGTATGGTGAAAACCCTCTCCGTGTGATGGGAGGGGGTCCTGTTTCATTGTAATTTCCCCCCAGGCTGCGAACATCTTATCCTGTTTTTGGTGAGAGAAAGAGGGAAGTAGGAAGAGAAAACCCGGAACTTATATTACTCCGAAAAACCCCCCCCTCCTACAGTAAAATCTTCCCCATCCACAACTCCTTCCAAAATCACAACCCCCCCCCCCCCGCTCATTTTCCCATAAACTACACAACAGGGATTTTGCACCTGCAGGGACTAAAAAATGCCCTTCAAAACCTTCCCCTTTGCTCAAATTTTTTACAATAAATATCTATATACACTGAAACCCCGCTTAAATTTTACAGCTATACAGCCAAAAATCCACAACTATAAAGGATCTGGTTTTCCCCCCAAAGCCTGGCCCCTACGCTTAGGGCTTCGGGGGGGGTTCTAGATTTTCACTTATTGTAGTCCTTGTTCCAGATTTGTCTGGAACAAAAGTACACTCTAAAGACCACCAAACACATAGATATCCAGCTAACCAATAAATAGTGTGAGAAGAAACCAAAATGTGTAGTGGAAACTTCCAGTGGGAAACCATAAAATCCCATGTAGATGTTACTTTGTTCAGCAATGAACCCATGACCCCAGCCTATACTGATAACTGCTGATCTAATGCAATTTACAAATCATGCAACTTTATCTGACATGAACATAATAAGGCCACGCCCACACGGTACCGATTTGCGGAGGGTTTTTCAGACGGTTTGCGGTCTTGCAAACCCTCTGAAAAACCGGCCGCAAACTTTTACACGGGGCTGTATGGAAAACCCGTGCAGCAGTCCCCACTGCACGTGTTTTTTCAAACCGCCGGCGGCCTGAAAAACATTGTGCTCGTTCATTCTTCCATCCGGTTTTCGGACAGAATATGAACAAGTGAATGTGAAGGGGGAGGGCTTTTCTTCGCTAATCGCCCGGTTTTTGTCCTTTACCATGGTGATGCGTCCTAATATGTGCAGGGTAATCTGTTCTACGATAAAGTGCCTCATGAACACTTAATTAGTAGTCTGTGTAATGAATGTGCCATATGAACTATAGGAACGTTGGCACTAGAATTGTGGATAATGTTAAGGGTTATCATGAAAAATGATGTTAACATGTACAATTCGTGGTAGTTTGCATTGAAAATGACTGAAAAATAAACTTTTACAAACAAGAATAAAATATGTTGTGTAATTTCAACCAACAGAATTTAGAAAATTTGCAAATAAATTTCTGCCAGTTTGGAATGACCTGTGCAATAAATTATCAAATCACCCTGGATGATAATGTATTCCCACACTACACATATCTGCCCTTTAACCTCTAACATACAGGGTTTTATTGCAAGATAGTCACAAAGTATACTAACAGTTCAGTCAGTCCATGAAAATGTTTTTTAAGTAAAAGTTGGATCCTTGATGCTCTGTCCAACTACGGTTAGGGATGTGAAGGACAAAAAAGTCCAAACAAACAGGTGAGCAGGAACAACAAAAGCCCTTCAGCAGGATACTGGATAAATGGAGGCACGGCAGACTTGTGATGGGATGCACACACCAGAACACAGGGACAGGATACCAGACAACAGGAGACTTGGACTACAGGTACCAGCAGACTTGAAGCAGAAGACAGGCAGGGACTTGGACCAGGCAGGAAACAGAGGAAGGACTTGGGTCAGCAGGAAAAAAGGAACCAGGAACTCAGATTCAGGAACATGGAGAACTTGTAGTACTGTACAGTGCAATGACCTAGGTTGCACATCAGAAACTCAGGTCCTGACTACTGGTGGGGCTACATAACTCCACCAAACAGGATGATGGGCAGAAGCTGTGAGAGTGCTGAAAGCAAGTGTTAAATGTTGCCATGCTGGAAGGCATGGAAAACACTGAACAAATACATCACAGCAGCTCCTAGGGTCAAAGAGTATGTTGCAGGCTAGACAGAGGCACAATACCCTGCAGATTGTGAGAAATTATTTATGCTAGGACTATCTTACATATAGATAATCTTCAATGAGGGTACTGGGGTATAAAAATCAAACCAATCTAAAGTAAGAGTGGACAGCATGGTCTACAATTTTGGGCGCAACTTTGAAAAAGCATTTTAAAACTGTTGTCAAAAATGTCAACAGTGTTAAAACATTTCAACTGCTTGGTCAACAATGTGGACATTTTTTGTACATTTCATAGCTTTTTCACACTTACAGCCCAAACTCCAATAGTTCCTGCAATGTTTTCTGTACATACTGTATCTAATGGCAGGGACCATTGGGGACTTTCTCTTCTTACTTTTTATATTTTGTAAGTTGGAACAAGGATGAGTCATCTGAAAATCAATATCTGTAAGAAAATAAAGTTAAAATAAGACATGGCGCCTTACCCTTCAGCATCATTTATGGCTATAGTGGCCTATGAAAACAGTAATGAGATAATAAAGACAGAGGCTAAGATCTGAGGCAATGTTTTAGATCATCCAGAGAACAAATATTGATCCAACTCCCCTATGCATTTTTCACTCAAATAAAAAAAAATGTGGAAAGTGTGGTGTAAAACCTGTGGAAAGTCTTCAAAATGCTCAACAGATTCACTTAATATCACGTTGTGCTTCTGTAATATATTTTCCACATATGATAAATTTATTTTCTAGAACTAGATTACTTTGTTCCATTCAGATTGTCACGACCATAACTACTGTATCTATTGTATCCCAAGTAGATTCTACAAGGTTTTGACTGATCACATTGCTCTGTATTTCTTCCAGAATTTGTAAAACCTTTTTCTTAGTGCTTAAAGTTATGTCCATCTTTGAAACCATCATTACACTACAATTAATGTAAAATAATTTATTTTGCAAAGTTTGCATTGAAAATTTATTTTTACTGTGTTTACACCTACAGTACCTTTATAGACCAGTGGGCTGTTTTAAAAAAGTTATTCATTAGCTGATTGCTGTGGATACAAAATAACAAAATAAATCTTAAAGGGGTTTTTCAAGACTCTAAAAAACCTCCCTACCACCTCCCACTGTGCTAAAATAGAAAGTTAAAGGGGTTTTGCCACGAAGTAAAACTGACGTAGGAAGTTTGAAAATTAAATAATAAACATTTTCACCCTTCATAATTATTAAAAATTCTGCACCGTTTTTGTTTTAGCTGCTCCCTTAGTGATCAATTGTTTACAGCTCGTCTCCAGGGTTCCTCACTCCTGGTCAGACATGCTCAAAAATCACCTCTCTTCTCAAGTAGCTACTGTGTGTTCAAACCCCGGGTGCTGTCATTCTACTCCTGTCCTTTGGATTAGTTAGTAATAAGTCAAACAGTGCAAATAAAATAAAAGAAACCACAATGAGGTCTGTGCATTGATAAAGAGGAAAAAAAATCCACAGGTTAAATTCCTGCAGGGAGTTGAACCAAAGACCCTTGTGCTGTAAAGCAAAAAAGTTGCCTCTGAGCTACAGTGTAGCTGCTTACAATTCTATACATAAACAGACCTTTCTTTCACTAACGAGAGGAATGGCCCGGTGTTGTCATCCTGCTGGTTCACATGAGATTCATTTCAATCAAATCACCCACGCCCCCTTCTGATCACACAGAGCTGAAGAGCTGGATGCAGGAGGTATGAAATGAGATTGTGGCAAAACCCCATTAACCAATACTTACCTTTCCCATCACTACCATTCTAGCACTGTCAAAGCTTCAGTGCTCCTCTTGGTCCCTCACTGATGACATCACAATCATCGATCACATGATGCTGCAGTCAAACACTGACCTCTGTGTATGCCGGCATGTGACTGCTGAGGCTAAAGATTGGTTGCAAGAACATGTAATCCATGAACATGACATCATCAGTGAGGGACCTACAGGGAACAACGGAGCGCAGACAGCGCTGGAACAGTGGTAATGGGAGAGGTGTGTATGGGTTCATTTTCTATTTTGGCGAGGAGATGGTAAAGAGGTTTTTAAAAGTCTTTGAAAATCCCATTCAACTGAGTTGTAAAGTTGCTGCTGTAATACACTGAAAAAGTTTAAGGCTATGTTCACACGGCTTATACTGGGACGTATCTCGCCGCGTATTTCGTGCCGTACTGCGCTAAATACGGGGCGAGATACGTCTCAGTCATTATGGTAATCCACAGTCCTCATAGAGAACTATGGATTACGTCTCCTCTCCCCGCTTGCACAATACGCCGAGCGGGGAGATAAGTGACATGTCAATTACTAGCGGCGAATAAACGCCGCAAGTAATGAATGTCTAGGGGCCGGCGGGTTGCCAGCCACCCCACCCCCGCTCCTGAGCACACGGCATAATTGCGGGCGAAATACGTCCCCGCCATTACACCGTGTGAACATAGCCTAAGGGTAACAGTTTTAAACTTTTGAATTTCAGGCTCCATATCTCACCATCCACTACAGAAAATATTCATAGATAGCCTCTTTGCAGTTAGTATGTCTATGAAAAAAGCACTACAGCCTGAAATAAAAGTACAGCCTAAGAGCAGCACTCATGTCATAGGAGTAGATAAGCATGTTAGTGTACACATATTGTTCTCATGGGTAATTTTTCAGTATTATGCCCACTTAGAGGACGTGAGTCCTTTACCGACCTATCTATAACAGCGCTGGCGTGTATTGTGTAGCATCATAGAGGTTACAATCGAGCGCACTCTAAGGCATTATAATCTCATTAGGGCAATTTAAGAAGTCATCACAACAAATCACGGATGATGCAGTAACAGCGTATACACGAGCCACAGCCTAGCATCAAATTAATAACACATCCCGGTATTGCACTGTGTAATTACCGACACAGAACGCTCCGTTATTTTGCCTGGAGGGGAAAGTAAAAAAATCTTCTATTTATCATGTTTCCCAAGAATCCTCTTTTCTGGAGGTGAATATCTACAAAGCAAAGTTCAAAAAAGGATAAGTAATGCTTTGTATGTTTCTATGCTAAAATGGGGTGGGCTGGGGGACGGGGGTGCCCTACTCAGGGGGAAATTAGAAGCCTAGTTTTAGTAATAGAAATTGTATTATACATCATGAAGAAAATCTAATATTTTTTCTAAGGATGGTTTTATAGCGCATTCTCAGACTAAGCAGGGAAATGATTCATTAATGTATAAATATTTTTATGATGTATATGAAGAGTGGAGATCCATCATGGGCGTTATATTCTCTATGTTCATTGACATTGTCATTTTTATTTGAAAAAGGACTTAAAGGGTTAGGTACTTTCACCACATTTAATTCCTTTAAAATGAGGAAAAGGGAAGTTTGATTTCCTTCCTCTGAACTTTGTGTCCGCTGTTAAAAGGGTTGTTCACTAAAAGGGATTGCTTTTTATTTTTAAAGACTTGCAAAAAAAAGTCAATTTGCAATATATGTCCATTAACAGTGTCCTACCACCCCTAGAAATCCCTCTTTTGGGCTGCATCAGCTTCTCGGGTTTTAAAACTACGGGGCCCGTTCATTTCTCCTAAGGGTGCCATGCTGGTCACTATAGTACAGACCTGGCTTCTACAGTCAGGTCTCACCTAGTAGAAGAGTAAACACGCCCCTGAAATCAAAATGAAACAAGAAAACAGGATGAGGTAGGATGAATCAATGTAGTGAGACAACCCCTTTAAAGCCCCTCTATCACCTTTCATAGAAAGTAGAAGTATCACGTCAATAATCCCCACAGTTAGAGAAAAGGAATCTACGCCAGCCACCTAAGATTTTCAACAGGTGCACAGTTTCCACTCAACCCCCAAAGAGAGTAAAAATTATGATTAGATCCAACCCCCAAATTTTCGTGAAAACCAAAAAAATTAGAAAAACTTTAATTCAAAAATCCATTAAAAATTCATAAAATACCGTAATGACACAACTAGATCTTATGAAGATAAGCGTGTTGGCAAGGCGAGACATCTGCTTACGCGTTTTGAGCCCCCAAAGTGCTTTAATATAAATATAAAATTTTTCTATTTTTTATATGATTGTTGTGTCATTACGGTATTTCATGAATTTTTAATGGATTTTTTTAAATTTTTTTTTCTAATTTTTTTGGGTTTATGTATTTTGCTGGATCACAAAATACTATTAGAAAGCCCCCACCCGAAAAGGGAATGGCAAATGAAGCGACATGAACGAGGCCCGTAAAACAGCCCGAAAGGAAACCCCCCTTGGGTTTCATTAAAACAACCTTTTTTTTTTATTTTTATAATTCCTTCATGGGGACTGTCCAACATGGAGCAGGGCTGTGGGGTTGGGTTCAGATTCTGGTAGAATTGGAGGTGGGAGAAGTGTACTCACTCCAACTCTGTTTTCAACATAAAATTATTTTATATTAATAATATTGGATAACTAATTTATTATATACATAGCTTGTTGCATTTTTACTTTAATAGAAACTTAGGAAATGTAAAATTTTTAATCTTTAAATACACCCAACTTTGAAATTGTAGCACCAAAAAGGGAAAAAGTGTTTTGAAATTAAAGGGTTTTGCCACGATGTAATGTTGCGGATCTCAAAAGGTTTTAATCATTTTTAAATATATGTATTACAAAAATTGCAGCATGGAGAGCACAGGTGCCTTACCTCCCCCTTTTTTTACTTAAAAGTTTTTTAAGATACGACCTGAAAAGAGCTGCGGGCCCGGGGCTTGCGCAGAGAAAGCTCTTATCTGATGAAGGGAGCTAAAAGAAGCTTTCAAAAGCACGGGTAGAAATTTGTTTTTTGTATACAGAATCCCTATTGTAGGTGTTATCTGGTAGACCCTCCCTTTTTCTAATGACAGAGAAATGAAAAAAGCTGAAAAGGTGTTGTTTTTGTTACAGAAAACCCCCTAGTTGTAGTTTGATTATTTGAGTGAACATTTCACACGATCCCCCTTTGTCTTTGGTGTGTCTCCCCTTTTCTTTATGGTGGGGTTGTTTACATTTTTCTTAGCAGATAAGGCACATCCTGGCAAAACCCCTTTAAGGAAATCCCAAGTTTGATAGGATTGGTGATGATAAGCAAATGATAAATTAATGGAATTTTTATTATTTAAAAAAATTTTGATTTTTCATTATCAAAATTTTGGGCCCCACATGTAGAGATCCTAACACCTCTTTTCATGCTATCAGTAAGGTTATTAATGGTTGTGTGAGAAATTTAATGCTATGCTTAATGCACTTGGACAAATCATTAAGATTGTCTCCTGGCAGCTCCCTTTGCCATTGTCCTCCAATTACGCCATATGTGCTTGATAAAACAAATCCAGAAAAACCAGGGCCAGGGTGTACTTTTGGGCCCATCGGCTGCGCGCTTTTTACACAACTACACTTCCGGGTATTTTTGGGAAAAATTAGTTTCTGGGACAATTTGGATAAATGGCCACACCACTGATTCCACAACCAAATCAATGTAATTCAATCCAGGAAGAAGAAAACACAGACCGCACATCCACTTGCTATACGTTGATCTATTGCTTCTCAACAAAAAATATTTTAAAAAAATAACATAATTCTTAGTATACTTTTTGAACAAATGGTATAAGCCCACTTGACACTTCATGTCGACCTAGTTAAAGGGGTTTTTCTGGCTAGTTCAAGTTTAAAGGGGAAAGGGGCCCAAAAAGTAACAGTCCCCGGTCGGAGAGAAGAGAAAAAAAAAGGAAGAAGAAGAGAGGGGAGAGAAATGGTCCTGCCAATCAGGGTCCGACAAAAGAGGATCATGTGCAGTCCCATGTTTTAAAAACAAAAGAAAAAATTGTATAGTTTTGTTCGCAATCTGTAGAGGTCAGAGGTTAATAATCGCAGGAATATACGTGTGTGAGAGAGAGACAGAGAAAAAAAAAATCACCCACTTTTCCCAAGCCCTGAAAGTAAAATGCCCTTTTAAAAATTACAAAGTATTAGAAGAGCAAAATGCAGATAAGATTGGGGAGTTACACTACTTTTCACTTCTTGACAGTGAAAACCTTTCCCTTCCCCCGGCTAACACAGAAGAATTATCACGGCACATTCGGGGCGTATCTGCAAGAAATACCCCCTTTTGTGGGGGGAAAACCGCCCTTTCCATTCAAACCTGCTTAGCAACCATAAAAGGGCTCCAATGAAAACGGGGAAACCCCTTTAAAGGGGGTCTCAAAACCAAAATGTAGCACTTATGGGGGGCCACCGCCTAGCCCCAACCCCAGAGGGAATAACCCAGTGGCCCAACAACACCATTTCTGCTAGACTTAGTCTCCCACTCTGGGTCACCCCACCCCACAGGCACCGCAACACAGCAACAATGGCCACCATACAACAACAAAAAAGACAGGATCACAAACGCTCACCCTTCATGGGCTCCCAGCAAGTAGACTGAAAAATGAGGGGAAGTGGTCCCTATTCATACTACTCCTAATTAAAAACACCCAGGTCAAATGGGGAGGAGGTTGGGCCAAGGCAAAACAAAAAAAAATAAGGGGACGGACTATTATAATTCAATACAGGAAAAGAGAAAAAAAGACACGAACTGCACATCCACTTGCCATCCACGTAGGATCGATGTGAAATTCCCTTGTAAAGGCCTCTTCAAGTTGCTCACATTGTCTCCAAATCAAAACCAAGACAAAAGGAAGACTCATTGCTGAAGAGAACTGACTTCCATTCCAGCGTCCATGCTGTCTTGCTGTGCACTACACTGTGTGCAGAATTATTAGGCAAAAGATTTTTTGATCACTCACCTTTTTATACAGTTTCCCCCTCCAAGCTGTATAGGGTTTAAAACCAACTACCAATTAAGTAAATCAGGGGGATGTGCATCTCTGAAGAGGGCAGGTGTAGTCTAATGACTCAACCCTATTTTAAGGTGTGCTTAATTTTAGGCAACTTCCTTTCCTTGGCAAAAGGGTAGAAGAGGAAATTTTAGGGCTCGAAAAATCAAGAATTGTGAATTCTTTTAGAGGGAGCCGCTTGAAAATTTCCAAACTTTTTTAAGCATACACCAAAAAATCAAGCGTTTCATGGCAAATGCCCCAAAAGGGTCGCAAAAGCGTGTTGAAAAAAAAAAAGGGCAAAATAACTCCCAAAATTAGGGAAAATCAAAACGTGAACTGCCAAATGCCATTAGCCACCATTTTGCCATATTTCAGAGCTGCAACGTTACTGGAGTATCAAAAAGTAAAAGGTGTGCGATACTCAGGGACATGGCCAAGGTAATAAAGGCTCAAAAACGACCACCTTTGAACAAGAAACATAAGATAAAACGTCAAGACTGGGGCAAGAAATATCTTAAGACTGATTTTTCGAAGGTTTTATGGACTGATGAAATGAGAGTGACTCTTGATGGGCCAGATGGAGGGGCCTGAGGCTGGATCAGTAAAGGGCAGAGAGCTCCACTCCGACTCAGACGCCAGCAAGATGGAGGTGGGGTACTGGTTGTAGCAGGCGGTCCCGCTCCTCGGCCCGCGGGCTGCGGGCGCACCTGTGGTCGCTCCCCCGGGTGCCTACCGGGGTCGGGTGGCGCCGCTGGCCGTGGGACAGGCTGTGGGGCCACTCGCCCTGGAGACTCACCTGACTGCGTTCCTGGCATGCCTGCACCCTCTGCCGGCCGAGGCGCGTGTGCTCGCTCCCTAGGGTGCGCCCGCACTCGTTCTTGTAAATTTAAAGGGCCAGTGCACCGGTAATTGGCTAATTGCCGGGCGCTGCCCCTATTTATGGTCTTGCTCCACGACTTCTGGATCAAATGTTGCCTCAAACCCCTAGAGAAAGTTTTTTTTTTCTTAAGTGCTTCTTGCCTTGCCGTGTACCCGACCTCTTGCTACGTTTCTTGACTCCGAACCTCTGCCGCCTGCCCTGACCTTCCTGCCTGCCCACGACTACGGTTATCGGCTAGCGATTCTGTACCACACTGCACCTCGGCCGCCACCGCAAGCCCACCGTGTCAGGGGTAGCGACCTGGTAGACTCCCGCCGCAGCAAGTCCATCTCGCTTTGCGGCGGGCTCTGGTGAAAACCGGGACCTACTTAGACTCCGCTCCCTGGCGCGGTTGTTGCCACCGCTTGCGGTGGTTCAGAGGGCCCACTAACCCGGCCGTTACACTGGTATGGGCTGGTATCATCAAAGATGAACTTGTGGGACCTTTTCGGGTTGAGGAAAGGAGTGAAACTAAAATCCCAGACCTACTGCCAGTTTCTGGAAGACCCTTCTTCAAGCAGTGGTGCAGGAAGACGTCGGTATCGTTCAAGAAAAACATGATTTTCATGCAGGACAATGCTCCATCACATGCATCCAAATAGTCCACAGCGTGGCTGGCCAATGATGGTCTAAAAGAAGAAAAAATAATGACATGGCCCCGTTGTTCACCTGATCTGAACCCCATAGAGAACCTGTGGTACCTCCTAAAATGTGAGATCTACAGGGAGGGAAAACAGTCCACCTCTCTGAACAGTGTCTGGGAGGTTGTGGTGGCTGCTGCACGCAATGTTGATCGTAAACAGATCAAGCAACTGACAGAATCTATGGATGGAGGCTTTTGATGGTCATCGTAAAGAAAGGTGGCGATATTGGTCATTGATTTGGTTTTGGTTTTGAATGTCAGAAATGTTTATTTCTAAATTGTCTGTTGTTATATTGGTTTACCTAGTGAAAATGAACAAGTGAGATGGGGATAGATTTGGTTTTTATTAAGTTGCCTAATAATTCTGCACAGTAATAGTTACCTGCACAAACAGATATCCTCCTAAGATAGCCAAATCTAAAAAAAAAATAAAAAAAAAAAAAACACTTCAACTTCCCAAAATATTAAGCTTTGATATTTATGAGTCTTTTGGGTTGATTGAGAACATAGTTGTTGTTCAATAATAAAAAGAATCCTCTCAATTGGCAATTTTCTTGATCGAGAGATGCTATCGATGAGCTGGCTGATGCTGCTTCTCTTTTCTTGAGAAAATCTTCTTCATGGCTGCCCGAACCAATAACCTTTCTCTTGAGATTCGACCTAATAACACACTGAAGTATTATGGAATGTGAGAACAAGTTGCAATTTGTAGTATACACCCTGGGAGCAAAACACTAACAATGAAGTTACATGACAAGAATCTGCATAACTAACCATAGGCTAAATATTTGAAAGTCAAATGTATGTATGAGATAGACTAGATGATTGTCTATAAAATGATGGTAGTCTCATGTTCAAAGCTGTAGTGCATGGTGCCAAATGGACACTGAGGGCCACGTGTATGAAATCTGTCTAGGTCTACAATTCACTTTGTTGCCCATAGCAACCAATCAGAGCACTATTCTTCCAGAGCAATATATGAAATGGAAAGGGAACTCTGATTGGTTGCTATGGGCCACAAAGTGAATTTTAGACCTAGACAGTTTTTATATATGTGGCCCTGAAAGTCAAAAGTTCAAAACATTGTTACCCTTTTGCTTGTCAAAGTGGGCAAGAATAGCATAAATTCTAAAGCTTTTAGCAAATACTAAAGCTTGACCAAACTATACATAGTATTAGATCAAAAAATGAAATGTTATTGTGACACAATGTTCTGGTAAAAGTGACTACATAAATGGTCATATACCTATATGGACTGAGATGGTCAGAACAAGTTCTATCTGATATACATTACACTGCCTCTTCATGCTACACAGATCTGTTTTAGATCTTTCCTTTCAGGTATCATAAAGCATTTCAAAATTACAAAAGGGAATATGCAACTTCAGAATGAAACAAACAAGACAAGGATTACATGGGGCAAGAACAGAAAGGATTAAAATTTAGCTGGTATGTTTTGAACTTTTAATATTTTTTATATTTTTTAAACTTTTTTGTACTTGAGAACCTGTGGGTACAGTGACATGTAGATCATTCTGCAGTAAAAAGTTCGAGAATGTGTACAGTTAGGTTTTCTTTTTGTACAGCCCTCAGCTGCAATGACAACTGGTCAGCACCCCTAGATCATGCTGCAGGGGGGTTGTCGGTAGGTGCACTGGTCCCAGTCACTGACTGTAGGTGCCGACTGTAACTAATGTACCTTCTTTCCGACCTTATTACGTAAATGTACGTCAAATGTCGGGAGGTGTTTAAGGAACGCTCTAGCTCACAGGTGTCAAACTGCCGGCCCTCCAGCTGTTGGGAAACTACAACTCCCATCATGCATTTGGGATATCTAAAAGTGGGATGATGGGAGTTGTAGTTTTCCCCAAAAAGCTGGAGGGGGGGGGAATTGACACCGCCCTTAGCTAAACCTGATATAGCGTGTTATGCTGCGGGTTATGAAGGGCGGAGCATGACACCAAACATCAAAGAAGGAGTCCAATATGTCATGCTCCGCCCCCTCTCTGTCTGAAGTGTTTTCTTTTTTGATGGCAGTAGATGGGATAAGAAAACTTTACAAAAATGCCAGTTGCTTCCTCTATTTCCGTCACTATCACACCAGTCCCTATGGCTGCTGTTACTCAGACATAAAGTAATTTCTTCATAGTGAAGAGGAGACTGCTGTTAGAATGAAACATCAGTCATTGTGATATTCCTGATATGTCCCTTATTACAAATGAAATACAGAATGTCGTATTCAGAATGTCAATGTGATTCACTATGTATTTCATTTGTAATAAAGCATATGTGTGCTGCACCCCCTTTACTGCCCCCCAAAGAAATGGGTTTTTTGGGCAAAAAAAGCACAACAAGTTCATGGCTTTCCCGCTACAAAATTATAAAAAAAAATTTTTTTGGAGAAATCAAAAATTTGTAAATGAAACACGACTTTCATTTCTGCAGTACTGCGATGTAGTTAAAATCACTGTCTAGTTCTAATTAGAACAAAAAAGCAAAATAGTAAAAGCACAGTAAAAATTGTATATTGTCAGTAAAAGCAAAGCCTATATTTTAACCAGTTCATCTTTTACATACAGTTGAAACCAGAAGTTTCACTATATAAAAAGACCCATCTGCATGTTTTTCTCACTATCTGACATGAAATCATTATAAACCTTCCCCGTTTTAGTTAAATTATGAACCAAAATTATTTATATTTGCCAAATGGCAGAATTTTTATTACTTTCTGCAAAGTCAAAAGTTTCCATACATTTCATTAGTACTTGATAACATTGCCCTTAAACTGTATTACTTGGGGCAAACGTTTTGGATCCTTCCACAAGCTTCTCACAATAGTTGGTAGAAATTTTGGCCCATTCCTCCTGACAGAACTGGAGTAACTGAGCCATGTTTGTAGGTCACCTTGCTCGCACCTGTCTTTTCAGCATTGCCAATACATTTTCAATAGGACTGAGATGAGGGCTTTGTGATGTCACTCCAAAACATTGACTTGGTTATACTTAAAGGGGTTTTGCCAAGAAGTGAGTTCCTCACCTAACAGGCTGATACTCCCCTCTTGAGACTTGAAAAAAGGGGCGTTGTGTTTCTGTGTTTAACCCCTTCCCGACATAGGGCGTATGGATACGCCCTAGCGGGAAGTGACTTCCCGCAAATGGACGTATCCATACGCCCTGGCGATCACGCGGGGTTGCGGGCGAGCCACGCGCGATCGCAACATGGGACCAGCGGTAAATTACCGCTGACTTCATGTCCCATCACCTCCGGCCGGAGTGAGCTCCGGCCGCGTGTGATTAACGCTTTATTACCGCAGCCTGTCATGGCTGCGATAATAAAGCCGCAGGCAGGAGGAGTGAGCTCCTCCTACCTGCTCCCGTCGGCTGCCGCACTGTATGTGCGGCACCGATCTCCTGTCTGATGATCCCCGAGAAGTGAACGGGCCACTTCCCGGGGTCATTTTGTGACGTAAACCGGGGCCCGCAATGCATTGTGGGCATAGTGACAGGCGTTGTCATGGCGACCAGTACACAGTTCGAGACTGTGTACTGGCCTGCCTTTCTAACAACAATCTGATGATTGCTGTTTAGAAGGAAAAGTGAAAAAAAGTAAAAAAAAATGTCAAAAGTGAAAAAAAAAGTAAAACACAAAAAATAAAATAACACGTACACCGCCCTTTTCCCCTTTACAAACGCCAATCGCCCCAAAAAAAGAAAATCAAAATAAATAAAGTACCCATATTTTGGTATCGTCGCATGCGGAACGACCCACCCTATAAATCTGTCACGTTAATTAACCCCCAGGGTAAATGCCCTAAAAAAAAAACAAAAAAAAAACAGTCAAAGAATTGCGACTTTTTGTACATCCCGCAGCACATAAAATGGAATAAAATGCGATCAAAAACTCATATAAACGCCAAAGTTTGTAAAACCCAAATTTAAAACTTCAGTTTCATCCCGCAAAAAAAAAGTCCTTAAAACGTCTCTGTAAAACGGAAAAATAAAAAAGTTATGGCTCTTTAGAAGACAGCGATGCATAAATATTATTAACAAATAAAAAACACTTTTTTTTTTTTTAAAGTGCTTCAAAAATTTTAAAAACTATATAAATAGGGTATCGGCATAATCGTATCGACTCAGAGAGTAAAGCTAACTGGTCATGGATATGCACGGTGAGCCTGTTAAAAATAAAAACAAAACACACCACTAGGATTGCAGTATTTTCTTCACCCTGTCTTCCAAAAAACGGATTTAAAACTGATCAAAAAGTCTTGTCCCCCGAAAAATTATACCAAAAAAACGTCAACTCTTCCCGAAAAAAAAAAAGCCCCTAAATAGCTCCGTACACAGAAAAATAAAAAAGTTATGGCTCTCAGACTATGGCGATGCAAAAACGTGTTTTCCTTTTTGAATAAAAGTGTTTTTATTGTGTAAAAGCAGCAAAACATAAAAAAATATAAAAATTTGGGGTTAATCCCCGTAATTGTATCTTCCTGCAAAAGTAATACTAGATGTCGTTATACTGCACGGTGACCGCTGTTAAAAAATAAAAATCAAAAACACTACCAGGAATGCTGTATTTTTTTAAAAGATGCCTCACAAAAACCTTAAAAAAAAAGTGTTCAAAGCAGCATATGCCACCCATAATGGTACTAATAAAAATGTCAACTCATCCCACAAAAAACAAGCCCAGAATCAGCTCCGTATACAGAAAACTGAAAACGTTGTGGCTATCAGAACAGAACAACATAAAAACGCACTTTTTTATAGACCTATTTCTATTGTGTAAAAAGTAAAAAAACATAAAAAAAAACTATATAAAATCTCAAACCACTGAAAATTGTACCGACCCCCATAGTAAAGTTATCCTGTCATTTATACTCAGGGCTGCCATCAGAAATTTCGGGGCCCCCCTACAGCTAAAACACCTGGGCCCCCCATCAACCCCGCCCCCTGTCTACCCCGCCCCTGTCAACACCATCGGCTCCGCCCCTAACAACCACGCCCAGCAACCACTGCCAACCAACTCAGAAAAAAAAATGCAATTGCGCCCATTGCCCTTTGATTTAGTTCTTGTTGAATTCTCAACATACAGTTTATATTGCCGGGAATGAGTATTTTATACAAGGGCCAGCAAATAACACGGGCATGATCAACGTGTGTCACCACTATGTTACTGACCAAACCAGTATACCCAGTCCAATATAACCCAAACAATATACAAAGACCGAATAGTACCGCCACATTTTAACTACATAGGGTGATTTAATTTCGCTATGTTTGTTACTGACCAAACCAGCATACTAAGGCCGATATTACCAATATAACCACAAATATACAAAGACCAAATAATTACCGCCCAATCATCCCCCACATAACTCCAAAGATGCAGAATAATGGCACAATACTGTTACGGAATATAATCCATCACAATAAGACCAATATTACCAACCATTCAATGACCAATAGAGGGACATGTATGAAAACTGTCTTGGTCAAAGGGACTTTCTTTGTTGCTCATAGAAACCAATCAGAGCGCCCCTTACATTTTTCCCAGAGCACTATAAAGGGGCGCTCTGATTGGTTGCTATGAGCAACAAAGAAAGCCCTTACACTAGACAGTTTTCATACATAATGGTTGATACAAGTGCCCCACAGTACAGTTTATTTAGTGACTCACAGGTGACGTCGTCTGAAAAAAGTCGTTCACTTTTCCTTTTCTCTCCCACCCCGGTCCGACCACCACTCATCCCTGCAGAATTCACAACACAAACACCTGAGACTCAAAATCCCACCTGTACACATCTCCCTTTTGAACAAACTCCCCATCCATAGTTCCCCACATAGAAAAAATTTACCCCTTTGGGGGCCTTGGTAGCTAGTTTATAGGGACCCCCCATAGGTAAGTAGATAGTTGGGTCTCTGTAGGTAGGTAGCCAGGTAGAAGGTCCCCGTTAGTAGAGGGAGAACTCAGTGGGCCCTCATATGGAGGAAAATTTAACGGGGCCCCAAAAATTTCCAGGACCATGAGCGGGGCCCACAACATTCAGGAGCCTTGACTGGGGCCCCCACAACCTTCAGGGGTTTAGGGGCCCCACAACCTTCAGAAGGTTTAGGGGACCCCACAAACCTTCAGAGGGTTTATGGCGGCCCCACAACCTTCAGAGGGTTTATGGGGGCCCCAAAAAACTTCAGGGGGCTTATGGGGGCCCCACAACATTTAGGGGACTTATGGGGGCCCCACAACCTACAGGGGCCTTATGGGGGCCCCACAACCTACAAGGGCCTTAGGGGAGCTCCACAAACTATAGGGGCCGTATGGGGCCCCACAAAACACCGGGGGCTTAGGGGGGGCCCACGAACAACAGCGGCCTTATGGGAGCCCCAGAAACTCCCGGGGCCTTAGGGGGGCCCCCACAGACTGGCAAAGTGGCCCGGCGCTACTGGCCACTTGAGATAGATCACTATGGCGCACAGGGGCGACTCGCAGGAGTGGGCCACTCCCCCTCAGTAGCCCCGGGGGCCCCTCCACTCCCCCTCAGAAGTCCCGGGGGACCCCCCACCTCCATCTCAGTTGCACCGGGCCACTTCCCAGTCCTGTGGGGGCCCGGGCCCCCATAAGGCCCATGTATATTGTGGGGCCCCTATAAGGCCCCTGTATATAGTGGGGCCCCCATAAAGCCCCTGTAGTTTGTGGGGGCCTCATGACATTCATGGGCCTTGAACGGGCCCCCACAACCTTCAGGGGGCCCCAAAACAGTTATGGGCCTTGAATGGGGCCCCCACAACCTTCAGGGGTCCCCACAACATTTAGGGGCTTTGAATGGGCCCCCCCACAACTACAGGGGCCAAAATGAGGGCCCCCCAAACTACAGGGCCTTAATTGGGGCCCCCCAAACTACAGGGGCCTTATGGGGCCCCCCTAACTACAGGGGCCTTTTGGGGGCCCCCACAGGACTGGTAAGTGCCCGGCGCTGAGGGTGGAGTGCAGGGGCCCGGCGCAACAAGGTGGAGAGGAGGGGTCCAGCGCTATTGAGGGGGAGGGGCCCCCGGCGCGCGAGTCACGCTGCGCGCCATAGTGATCTCTATCATTAACTTTAATTTAACTTACTTCTTCTTCAGAGCGCAGCAGCCCGCGACTGAGCAGCCGGGCGGCCCCTCCTCCTTCCTCCGGCCGTGGCAGGAAGCGCGATCATTTGAATCAGTGAAGCCCACCCACGGCCGGAGGAAGGAGGAGGGGGCCGCCCGGCTGCTCAGTCGCGAGCTGCTGCGCTCTGAAGAAGAAGTAAGATAATGATAGAGATCAGTATAGTGCGCAGCGTGACTCGCAGCGCCGGGGCCCCCCCCCCTCAATAGCGCTGGACCCCTCCTCTCCACCTTAGTTGCACCGGGCCCCTGCACTCCACCACGGCAGCGCCGGGCGAAAGTGGGGGATATATCATGGTAGGGAGAAAAAGGCCTGCGGCCTCTTCTCTCTACCATTAAAAATGAAGCAAGGGGGCGGTACCTGCCGGCGGGGGCCGGGCCCCCCCTTGCTTCACATTCTGGCCGGGCCCGGTACGGGAGTACTGGTTGTACCCCCCTATCGGCGGCCCTGTTTATACTGCACGGCGAACTCTGTAAAATTGAAGCCCAAAAAACAATGCCGGAATTGCGTTTTCCCCTCATTTTCATAGCCCAATGCAAAAAATAAAAACTTTGTAGCACCTGTGCTCCCAAAATGTACAATACACCCCTAGATGAGATCTATGAGGCGTGCTGAATCCAAAATGGGTTGACTTCTGGAAGGTTTCATCTGTTCTGGTACTTGGGGGCTTTGAAAATGCGACATGGCCCCACCAAAATCTGCGTTCCCAAAAGCCAAATAGGCACTCCCTCCCTTATAACGCCCTGCCATGCGCTCAAACAGCAGTTTACACCCACATGTAGGGTATTGCCGAACTAGGAAGAAATTGCGTAACAAGGTTTTGGGTGCTTTTTTACCAGGATTCCTTGTAAAAATTTAACATTTTCAGCTAAAATTGCAGATTATTGGAGAAAAAATGTTTTTTAATTTTCATAGCCTAACGCTAAAATTTTTTTGTGACAAAACCTGTGGGGTTCGATATGCTCACTTTTCACCCCCGGATATATTCCGTAAGGGGGTGGTAGTTTTCCAATATGGGGTCTTTTAGGGGAGTTTATTTTAAATTTTAGCACCTTAGGGTGTTTCCCCAAACCTGAAAAGGCCCCTAAATAAAATGGTAATGAAAATGAGACCCCAGAGTCTGGTAGGTGCTCCTCCTATTCTGGAGCTTGTGTTTGAGCCAAATAATGCACTAGGGCCACATATGGGACATATCTGAAAACGGCAGAATCGGGGAATCAATATTAAGTTGTATTTCCCTGATCACATGTACCGTATTCTTGTAACAATGTATAAAAATTTAAAATCTGCAAAAAAAAATGAAATTTCGAAATTTCACTTCCACTTTGCTTTAAAATTTCCCGTGAAACACCTAATGGGTAAATAAACTTCCTAAAATGCGGTTTTGAATACTTTAAGGGGGGTAGTTTCTTAGATGAGGTCATTTTGGGGTCTAACATACACTTCAATCCCAAAATCACGTTAGAACTGGATGGTCCCCAAAAAAAGCACAATGTGTCACGAGAAAACAATCTCTGAATCACATGGATAGGTTTAAATGTGTCAAAAAATTTTTTCTCACATAAAGTGACACATGACAGATTTAAAAAATGGGGGTCTGTCAGAGAGGCCAAAACTGGCTCCGGCGGTAAGGGGTTAAAAAACAAGTACCTCCTCTGTGATGTCATTACACCACCTCCCATGCAAGCTGCTGATATTCAGTCTCTGTAGTTGAGTAAACATTGTTTGGCTAATCCACAGGGGATAACTTTATTGTGCACAGGAGAGAAATAAGCTCTACAGCAGTGTTCTTTTCACCTTGTTCACAAAACTGATGCAGGGGTTTGAGGGAGAGGGGGCTTTAGCAGGAGCAAAGGGGGCGTCTGCATTTTACTCAATAATTAATAACAACCAGTGGATTCTCTATATAAAAGACACAGGATCTTTTCTCCCCAGTCCCTTCAAAGCTCGTTCATGTTCCCTGCCATCAGATAAGAAGTGCAAACAACGCAAGCACGGCCAGATTAGCTCCTGTCAGCTCCTGATTGTGTCTAATGGGAACTGTCAGGAAGCCAAGGGCATGTAAGGAAGGCTGTAGATCTCACAGGCTTCACTTTTTTAGTGACATATATTTAGAAAAGTGAATAAATACCAATTTTGGAGGATCCCCTGTCAACATTAGATTGTGGCAAAACCCCTTTAAAGGGGTTTTCTCACCATGTTGTTTCACTGAGTTTTAGCAATTTTGCACTTACTCTGTCTCCTCAGGCATATTAAAATTCTAGCTAGCCATTACTCTGACAGTCCGGGAGAACATTATCTCTAACAAGATTACAGATAAAGCCATGCTTTTCAGTCCTCACAGCACATGTACCTGTTGTTTAATGAAGAGCTTGTTAGATATTATTAGTTTGCTTCAATCTTGGTCCATCTGTGGGGTGACGTCAACCCCTTCATAACTCTCTGCTCTCAGCTAATCAGATACCAGAGTATGGTCTGGTATGCAGGTAACCACAGAAATCTGTGTGCACTTCAGAGCACATAAAAACCACTTCCTCTCATGACTAAAGTAAAATCTACAGACCAATGTATTTAGAAAAAGTCTTAATTTAACTGTCACTTTATATTGAAAGCTCATCTTTGTAGTGAGAAAATCCCTTTAATTTCCCATGTGGTGACGTTGCAGGGAAAGTGAAGACTTACTGACAGATTTTCTCACAGATCTGATTGCTGGAGGTCTGAACAGGGGGACACTTTTTTGTCAAGAGACTCTTCTAACGCATAAGAATTATCAAATGTGGAGAATCCCTTTTCAGGGATGAAAAAAATTTTGTGTGTCTGTAAAAGAAAATTGTAGCATATCCTCCGATTTCTGCCTCATATATTCAGCTCACATACCGCAGATTTGGCTGCAAATTTACAGAATAGTTGATATGTATGGTTTATTTGTTGCAGGTTCCCTTTCGAAACAATAGGATGCTGAATTCATGCAGTTTTCACATGTAGATTCCTAATCTAGATTTGTGTAACACTTTATCTGTGTGAACAGAGACGCCTGAGAAAATAACGGTCTGTTTTTTGTTTTTGTTTTTTTAAATAGAAACAGCACCAGACAGTACTGCAGTACCAGACAAAGTCTATGGATAGGAGTGGCGCAGTATTTGGAATAAAGTTGACCCTTTCTCCAAATTAAGACAACCTATTTAAAGGGCTACTCTCGTTTCATTGATTAGCTTTACAAAGGTAAGCAAAGATAAATAAAGACTGTTACCAAATACATTGCTGTTCTGATTTTCCTTCTCTTCAGAGGTAGGAGCAGATCTTATCTCCTGTTCTTGCACACATGATCCACTCTGCAGTCCTTGCTCTGGACCACGGACGTGGCTGTGTCTCACCTGTGTTCCAATCTCCTCTATCTCATTGTATTCACCTGTCCTCGCTCATGCTTCGGCCCTTGCTGCTGCCATCATCCTGTGAGTGCATGTGCCCTCCCTAGGGCGCGTGAGCGGCAGCTTGCCGAAATTTGAAGAGAAAGTATACAATTGACCAACCAATGACCTTTGACCACTTGGGACTTAAGGAACTTCCTCCCTGTGCTCTGGATCAGTTTGTTGATGTCTCTATATTGCTCCTGATTTCTTTTAGCTTTCCTGGAAACTGCTACCTGCATTACTGACATCCTGATTCCAGAGCTACATACGTTACCAGTGCTGCTGATATCTGCTGCTACACCAGTCTACAACCTGACTGGGACTCTGCTACAGTCTATGGATGCACCTGCCTTGACCCTTCACCTCTGTACCCGCTGTCCTACGTACGGCACTTCAGCTGTCATTGCGAGTAGCCACGTCAGGGATAGCAACCTGTGGGTTCCCCGCAGCTAAGTCCATGCGGCCTTGCGGCAGGCTCCGGGGCAGACTGGGGGCCCCTTAGATCCCGTTTCCTTGGGTGGTCTGCCACTCCAGGGCGTGTGGCCCAGAGGATCCACATATCCGGCTTCCATGGTAACTGTACAAACTGACCATGGATTCCGCTGATGTGCCTGACATCCAGCACATCGCACTGTAGTTACCTGTCATGACATCCATCTGGAGCAAGTTTTTCGGAAGCTACAGTCTGTTACCGCACTTCTCACAAAAGTTCCGTCTGCACCTGAAGTAGCCCCACCTCCCATTGCCATTACCAGTCCCAGTCTGCATCCACCACTGCCTTTCCTTTACCATGGTGATCCCAAGCCATGTCGCGGGTTTATTAATCAATGCACCATCCATTTTGAGATCCTGGCACACCAGTTCCCATTTGATAGAGATAAGGGGGGGTTTCATCATCAGCCTGCTCACAGGTGAAGCCTTGCCCTGGGCCTCACCCGTCTAGGAACGAGGGGACCCGCTGACTGTGGATCTTCAGGAATTTCTGTGCGCCTTCAGTAAAGTCTTTGAACAGCCTGGACACAATACCTCTACTGCATCATCTTTTCTCCGCTACAGACAAGGCGATTCCACGGTGGGACAATATGCCATTCAGTTCTGCACACTGGCCTCTGGAATAATGAGGCCCTGGTGGCAGCCTTCTGGGATGAGCTAGCCGGTCATTACCTACCTACTCCCCTGGATGACCTCGTTGCTCTAGTCATTAGGGTTGACATGCGTTTTTCTGAGAGGGACTTAAAACTTCGCCAGCAGACAGCGTCCTCCAGGCCTCACAAGCCTCCTTGCCATGCTCTTATCTTCCCAAGTCTCCCTCACCCAGCACCAGCGTCTCCTCAAGATGAACATTGTTCATATTACGTATGAAGACGCACTCACTGGCGCAGTCTGAACTTGTGCCTGTACTAAGGCAGTGATGAGCATTTCCTAAAAAAACTGCCCGGTTTGCCCAACTATACGGAAAGGTGATCTGAATAGAAGACTGCTGCAGAAAGAAAGTCATTGGATTTTCACCTTGAAAACACAAACACCATTTGGATTGAATGATAGGTTGGATTATAGTTGTTTCATTTAGAGTTCTGTACAATCTGCTTTTTTTATTGATAGTGCTCCTAAATGGATGCTGTTTTTGTATTTGTATCATATTTTGTATATATAATTATTCTCAGTTATGTATTTGCTTGTCTTTCTTTTCTCTCTTTTTTTCTTTTGTTCTTATTTTGCCTGCTGAGTTTCTTCTGGTTACCTTGATGAGAAGTATTGAATGTAATAAATTTAATATTCCTGCATTAGATATTGCTATAGCTGCCAATAGCGAGTTCTTTAATTATGGAGCTCAGCTGTTTTTCTGTGGTAGTAGCGCGTCATGCATTAGACTCATACAAACCTAACTATCATCACTGAGTTACTAGGGACGCGCTGTCCGCGGATCGCTTTGTTATGGGCGCGTCTATGACACGTCATTGATTAGACGACGGGCGCTCGCTCTATTTGAGCGGGAGTGAGATGCGCTCGGCGTTCTATGTAACAGCAGCATTGCCTGCTAGTCTCAGCTAGGCGGCGCCGTGGGTTTTCCTGTGTGAAGGAAGTTACATCTATCTGGTAAGGTTATTATCGTAGCTATTTCGTGTCTTACATTGGCATGAGTTAGGCTGGGCCCATTTATTAATTTTGGTATGTGTTATATATTTTTTTCAGATACCGTTGATCTAATGACATATCCATTGAGGTATGGCCTTTCAGCTTACTAACATAGTGACATCTTTATTAAAGCAATGACCGCTGTCATCGGCAGGTTATGTATAAAGGCCTGTGGATTACTGTCATTAGTAGTCATTTTCATGTAAAAATAGTGTGGGGGTTTGAGATTATTTGTGTGGTTCCCTTTAAACGCTACTTTGGATTTTCCCACCAATATTTAGCGCCTTAAAAAGTGTAATTTTACACCACAAATTTATGGAACTATATTTAATCACGCATGAAAAAGCTTGGCTATTTATCAACATCTGACCTATAGCCTTTGATGATTACATTAGCATGTTAGGCTTCGTTTTACATCATAAACTAGCCTTCTATATATCCGTTTTATCTATTGTATGTAAACCCTTTCTTATTCTTTTCCCTCAATACTATTTTTGATATATTGTGATAAGTGTTATTTGTTTATACTAGCTACACTCTCATTTTGCTATTATTTTTCCTGTTATGAGTCCCCTGAGGAAATCCTGATAACGAACAGGGAGGATTGAAACATGTTGGGACATTTGTTTGTGAGGGAGTGCTAGGGTAATTTTAGTGGGAGGGATAGGTTCCTGGCGGAAGTGCCCTTATTGGGGCGGTCTTTTCCGTTTTATAGGTTAGGGCTATTTAGTCATGGTGTAGGGTTTATTAGGGTGCATTATTCTTTTTGGTTTTTGTCATGTGTGTTTTCTTTTTTGTGTCATAGGAATATTTTATCATTGATGTATTAAAGGTTATATTTTAAATTATCCCTATTTGTTTTACATGCGCCCCGGAAGCCCCAGTGTCAAGGTCATGTGGGTGAGGATCAGTGTCGGACTGGGGCGTCTGGGGCCCACAGGGGAGTTGATCTTGGGGGCCCACTTTACTGTACATGAATATATTACCGGCCTCTCGGACATAAATGCACCCATTTTACCACATAATACAGTGTACAAAACAGAACTGTATTGTGTAGTATAATAGCAAGTGAGTCACACATTTGTCAGTCTAACATATCTAACATAACAGTCTAACATAAGTAGCTCCATCCATATAGCCCACCACCCACATACAATATCCCCCTCCACGTTTCCCTTGGTCACGCACCTCACCACCTTCTAAAATAAACACCAGCAAGAAAGAACAAGTGTAACTCCTATCACAGGGTCAGGTGTTCCCTCCCTCTTACAATCAGGGACACATGTACACTGCCACTTACTAGCGCCAATATAACCAATTGGTCCATTGTCGGGCGCTGGTTCTATTTAAGGTATCCGCCCCCAACACTTCCTGCCAGTCTGTTGGTGTGTTCTTGGTGCGTTTTGAGAGTTTTGGAGTTTAGTCTTGATTACCCGTGTACCAGTCCGCTTGCTCACGTTTCCTGACCTTGCCTGTTTGCCGCCTGCCCTGACCGTCTGCCCGTCTCTGACTACGAAACTCTGCTGCCTGCCCTGACCTTCTGCCTGTCCCTGACTACGCCTCCGGATTACGTTTCTGTACCACGCTGTACCCCGGCTGCCATCGCAAGCAAGTCACGTCAGGGGTAGCGACCTGGTAGCCTCACGCCGCAGCAAGTCCATCCCGCTTTGCGGCGGGCTCTGGTGAAAACCGGGGGCTACTTAGATTCCGTTCCCTGGCGTGGCTTAGCTATCATCACTTGCGTTGGCCTAGCAGATCCACTCCTCCGCTACAGTACAGACTGGCCATGGATTCCGCCAGGGAACATATGCCAGATCTCCGTGACATCACTACAGCTATCTCCCAGCAGAGTAAACTTAACGACCAGCTAGCGGCCATGATGCAGAACCTGGCTACTCGTCTGCCTCCACCGCCGGCTGCCCCTGCAGCTGCATCCGTTGCTCCGGCATCCATTGCTCTACCTGCTTCGGCGCCGGGTCCTTCTCTGCATCTGCCACCCC